>JAFNEN010001242.1:0-42719 GCA_019343175.1 Oedothorax gibbosus
TTAAATAAAAAAAGAAAGACTAACCCCCATCGTTTTTAACGTAATTTTTACATACAGGGTGATTATAATTAAAGTTACGATTTCAAAAATCAATAATTTTAAAACTACTCGTCAGAATGACCTGATATTTTAGCAGAACAATCGTGAGGCAATGGAATTTTGTTTGACGAAGGAAAAAATAGTTCTAAAATCTGCCGATAGATGGCACTGTAAGGGTAACGAACCCTTACAGCGCCATCTATCTCGTGAACACTGATATCCTACAGAAAAACTAACAGAAGATGGCGCTGCAATTTTCCCACCAGAAATCAAGAAGAACCTAGTGGGAAAATTGCCTAGTGGGAAAGTGGGAAAATTGCAGCGCCATCAGCTGGTAGTTTTTCTGTAGGATATCGGTGTTCACAGGATAGATGGCGCTAGAGTTTATTACCCTTACAGCGCTATCTATCGGCATATTTTAGAACTTTTTTTTCATTCGCCAAGCAAAATTCCATTGCCTCACGATTGTTCTGCTAAAATATCAAATCATTCTGACAAGTAGCTTTAAAATTATCGATTTTTGAAATCGTAACTTTAATTATAATCACCCTGTACTACTATTAACTTTGTAATTTGGAATAGTGGTAGAAACCTGGCTGTAAATCAGCGCCACCTAGTTGTTGATGGCATATTGAGGTTGCGTGTATGGTGAACCGCCTCAAATGGAAATCGTTTTGAAAGCCCATATTGAGAGTTTCAAGCTCCATTCGATTTTTTACAATTTAGGCAATGTAAGAACTAATCTTACCTAGATAAGAATATTTTTATCTCTCGTCAAACACCATGATAGAAGTCCTTCTCACTTCATGCTCCGTGCTTCTGTTGGTCTCTACAACCAAAAATTCGACCTGGTCCCGATCTGTGCCGTAGAAAGCATGTGCTATGAGTTGAGCCACCTCTGCGTGGGGTCTTCGGCTCATTTGTATACCGTCCACTTCTAAGATGACGTGGCCTACTTTTAGACCGCCTGCATCGAACGCCGCACCGGCATTCTGTAGAAACAAGAAATGTATAAAATATTTAGTCGGAAAGCCACTAGATTGCAGTCTAAATTTATTAATAAAGAAATCAAAAGTTTTATGATTAATTTACACTGTAAAAAAAAATCTGAAAAATATTACAACTATAACACATTTTGGGGTTATTTTTCTTTACATCACAGTAATACAATAATTGTTTTACAGTAAATTGATGTTTTCACTACGCGCAGACTCACACAAACATTTCTCGAATTGTTTTCAAATTTTGGGAAAACATACTTGAGGTGGTTTACATTTTTTTAAAGACAGAAGTGAATGAATTAATCGATATTTTCATCAATTTTTGGGTACTAAAGTAAACAAGCTCTGTCGGTCCCCATAAGCAAACTTACAGAGGGGTACTCACATAGACATAAATATAATGGACTGCTCATTCTATAGTCCAGCAGCTTCCAAAAGCGTACCAAACATGAAAATCGCCAATAGGAGAAAGGTTGCAATATATGGCAACTTATCGCTACTGTTTCGTTAGAACTATGCCAATTGTCGCCAGACCTAAAAACCAGATAAGAGTAGGCTGGCAAACCTGAATGGTTATTCACATATGTTCCCAAGTCACGTGGGTTTCTAGCATCCAGCTGCAGACGATTCTGTCCCCATAGTTCTTATTTTTTTCGTCTGGCTTTAATAATAAATATTTGATTAAATTCGTCCAATGTTGGATTATTCATAATTATGTAATTTTTTTAAATCTTACATTTGCAGAAAACTATTTTTAATTGCGGTATCTTTTAAGTAACTCGTACAAGATGCCAAATTCTTCTGTAGTTCTTAATTGCAAAGAGTGGCGTAAAAAAAGATTTGTCACACTTCACAGGTAACATTTATTTAGTTCTGCATACTTTTAGTAATTGTGTTCTTTATAAACTATACGTTTTATCGAGGGAATTTATTCTAAAAGCTCTTATACTGAAGAATCATCTTCATGATCAACGTTGTTAGAATTCTAATTAATCTTTTGGGCCAAGTCAATTAAATTAATGGTCTGAACATTGATAGCTTAGAAGTAGAATATTTTTAGTACATTTTAGCAACAAAAGAATCTTGTTTTTGGAATCGTAGTTTTTGAATTACTAATATTTAAGAAGTCGAACATTTGTTAAATTGAACAGCTAATGAATTGAAATAGCGATTTATCTTCGTTCCTTTCTCAATTTCTTTTTCATACCACTAGATTGTCGACCTCATATGTTCAAGTCGTTGAAGAAAAACTCGCCAACTCTTCCGATCACGTGCTGGGGTAAAATCTTACCCCAGCACGTGACCATGAGGGGATCGCTGTAGGTTTTATGTCTCTGGGTACTCACATGTATGCTGATTATTCTTGGAAGGGGTTGAGTTGTGTCTGCTCCTCCTTCAATGGCAATTCCCAGTAGTGGACGAGTTTTTTTGACGATAATCCGGAACCTCCCGTTTCCCTCGGGGATTGTTCGGTGGCCCTGAGAATAAAGTTGAAGAAATATGTGTAGCTGGACCAATATATACTCAACATAACTATTTTTTTTACTGACGGTAGTTATTAGTGCTATTTAAACATCCGCTGTTTTGGTTTTCATTGTTCAATTCGGGAAAGATGGAACATATAATAAGAATAATAACCCGTTGTAGAGATAGTATACGTCAAATATGCTTCAAAGTCCTAACGCCGAGTGAGATGTCGCCCTTAAGGAGGAATGGGCGCACTGGACCGCGGGTCTCCAAACAAAGTGCCTCAGTGTTAATCCTATGGAGAAAAAACTATTTTCTCTGCCACATTTCTCCGGCTGTATTGAATATTTTTACAAGCGGATTTTTTTTATGTGATAAATGTAGCTGACTTACAGGTCCCGACCTTCCCACCTTTTGAAATTGGTTCGAATATTTTTTTTAAATTTCAATAAATAATTTTACACAAAATATTCGAAGCAATTTCAAAAAGTGGGAAAATAGAGACCTGTAAGTTATCTACATTTATTATTTAAAAAAAAACCGTTTGTAAAAATATTCAATACAGCCGGAGAAATGTGGCAGAGAAAATAGTTTTTTCGTCATAGGATTAACACTGAGGCACTTGAATATGGAGACCCGCGGTTCAGCGCGCCCATTTCCCCTTAAAGGTTTCGTCAGGTGCCCACTCAGTTCTCGGGTGCTATATGGTGAAAAGAGTAAAAATACTTATGGCTATTAAAAGCAACGATAGATGGCAGCACGAAAGCGTTTAAAATATTGTAATATTTCTATCCTCATTTTTTTTGTTTATATTATCAAACTACTCCACTAAATAATATAAGTCGTTAAAACTTAAAGAAACCTTACGGAAAGCCGAACTGAAGCACTGAATGCGATTAAAATATCATAAAGTTGCTTTCCCAAGATTTTATTCTGTTTTTATTTCATCACTAACAAAAAAGCACTATTTATTATTAGCAAAAATAATATAAAATATATTTTCTCCTAATTTGAGGGTAATTACCCAATATACGGGTATTTCTGAGGCTTGGGGGTATTTTTTAAATGCGTGTATTTGAGGGTAATTTTTAATATTTTTCATGGGAATTTTTTTTTATAGCTTTTTTGTTATATTTTACTGACACTAATGTTGATTTACAAAATTGTTCAGTTTTTTTGGACTATATCTAATTTCTATGGCAATGTTGCGATCGTATGGCAATTGTTGCGATGAATAAGAGCTTCGCTTGGAAGATCGTTTGTTTCGGTTCAATGTTTTACAAATTCCGAAATCGAAAGTTTTGACGAAGGTTTATTAGCGGGCGCTGGCCAAGCACACTTGGTGTACGATTGAAAATATAGATGGCAGCACAATATATTAATTTAGATTTTTTTTCACCACTAGAGGGCGCGGGTATTTGAAGATATTTTCGTTGGTGGCAAGGGGTAAATTGTAAATTTTCGATTGGCAACACTGTAAATAATATAAATAATTGAAACTTAATGAACCCTTACAGGAAGCCGGACTGAATTACTCCTTTGTTGTTGCATCCTCTCGACTTGCTGCTGCTTTTTCCTCGCCTGGATAGCATGGGGGTCCGGCAATGACCGATGTCTTCTGACCTGAAACAATCAGGCCAAGAACGTCAAAAGAAAGAACTACATATCAATGTAATGTGACCAGAATTTCGAAACTCAAAATTAGAACTTCCTATTTCTACCCTTCCCCAACAATTTTTGTTTTCATTCAATATCCCCCCCACCGCCTAATTTTCAATGAACGGTATAACTAATAATAAACAACTAATCACTGAGAAGTAACTAATAAATAGTTAGAATTATCCTTATAGAGTAATCACATGTAAACAACTACTTAGTATTTTAAGGTCATTTTAACGTTTTAAATAAAAGAGTATTCAGAAATTTATATGTCAAATTGATATTTTCTTATGTTTTTCTTGTTTTCCGGAGCTGTAATAGAAAAGCGGGACGTTTTGGTGGGACATATTTTACATGGGACACTGAGAGAAAAGCGTGATTGTCCCGTCAAAAACTGGACCTCTAATCCCATTATATTAATATTTACCATGGATCGAAATGACATGGAACTTGTACAGTTTTAGTGATGCGGTTTTTTTAAACCAAATAGCTTTAATAAAAATTTTAACCAAATTATACAATTATAATTATACCAGGGATTTGAATTCTCAAAAACAAAACTAACCTCCCCAATGTTTAACATCCACAATTGAAAACACATTTGTCAGAAACCCCAAGAGTCCCAATTTTATCAAAATTGAGTTTTTGATAAATTAACAATTCATCCTGTGAAGAAATCCTGCTAAGGGGACCAAATTTTAGAGCGGCTCAGAAAGTAATTAAACATGCTGCTGAGAGCTATGGAAATTGCAAAAAAAGAAGGAATTGTTTATATTGGTGAAGGTTTATGGAAAATGATATCGTGGATTGGAAAAATGTTTATGTAAATTTTATGTTGGAATAAATATAAGTATTATAAGTAGTCATAATCAAAATAAGAACCCACTAGAACATAAAACAAAATATATTAATGAGAAGAACAATAAAAAAACGGAAATATAATTTTAAAAAAATGTTTAAAAGTCGATAATAAAATCTTTACATTTTAAACAAAACTGAGTCACTTTATACAAACTCAAATTATAAATTCGTTATTAGTAAAATAGAAATTCAAAAATGCCAATCAGTTAAAATTGTCTTTACTATTTCTATTTAATTAACTAGCCAATGATTCTACTACCCTTCAACACTATTACTTAAATTTTTAGTAAATCCTTTTTTGTGCTTTGACTATAAAACAAAAATGTTTCCTATTTGGTAAAATGATTTTGGAAATTTTATGTTGATTTTTTAAATATTTAATTTTTTTAGCTTGTGAATGGTTAAAACCCTAAGGCTTTTAGGTAAATTAACGTAGAGCTCCAAACAATTTTTCCTGTGTTGAGTCATATATGGTTAACAAAAGTTGGTATGGGATAAGGTCTAGTGTGAATAGTTTTTTTTTTTTAAATGATAAAGTTAAAAATTCTCAAAAAATCTTATTTTGGGGCAATTTTTATACATAAAGCTACATAACTGTTCTTGTTTTACTGATAGCTGAATAGCCATACCAACTTTTATTAATATATGTTGTGGGAACATTTTGCAAAAAAACTATTACAAAATTCTTTAAATTGTAGGAGGAGTAGCATTTTGAAAAAAAAACGTTAAAATTTTTAAATTTAAAAAAAAAAACTTATGTTTCAATATGTGTTATTTTTTGTATATGTTTATTGAATGTTAGTTCTTTGTAAAAACAGTTTAATTTGCATGCTAGCGATAAAAATACTGGATTTAATTTTTTGGGTCCCCTTATCCACTCCAGTGATTCGCCCAGTCTTAGGAAGCAACCGAGTATAGTATTTCGAGGAGAATATTTCGTGGTCTGAGGGGGTTTCTGAAAAAAAAATTGATTCAAATAGGAATAAAATCAGGCTAAAAACATGAAAGAACGAACTGCATATTAATATTGAACGCGGATTGAAATTCTAAGGACCTTGTTGAAACGCTGTCAACCGAATAGCTTTGATATTAAGTTTAATTGATAATTATAATGTGATTAAACCTCAGATTTATAAAGTTAAGAATGAGAACCAATATGTAAAATTTTATAGAATATGATGTAAGGTAATGATAGCACTGTTTATATGAACAATCGGGTTAGGAACATCAAAGAAAGAACTGCAACAGGAAATGTATACCTTATTGAAACGTCTGTTAAGAGGATACGGTACCCAAAACATTATTTCTAGAAATAATAACATAAACTTGTAAATTATAGTGGCTTTATATAATGTTCACTCTAAATAAACATTTTCTAGCAATAAAAACAAATATTTACATGTAGTTTTTCATTTTTTTAAAATAAAATTTTGTAAACTTTTTAAAAACGCTAATCCTCTTTCAATTTTGAGAATAACTCCACCAAACTTTTATAGTTTGTTTTTAGAACTATTTGTTCAAGAACTGTGCATGGAATTTAAAATGTGAGCTACAGTTAAAAAGTAACATTGATTTATACTGAAAATCACAAAAAAATACAACTTATTGAATTCAACATTTTAAAAAAAAAACAACTATACATAGTAGACCTTATTCCATGCACAATTTTGTGCACCATTTATATAAGAACACAGGTTAAAAATTTCAAAATTCTAACTTAATTAGCAAAAAAGCCTTAGGGATTTATTAAACACAAGAATTGAAAAACGCGAAGCAGAGAAAACAGGTTGAAAGCAGACGAAATACGTATTCAAACTTATAGGAATGACCCCAGAATATATTTAATAACTTTTTTTTTTACAAAAGATATCATTATGAAACTTTCAGTAAATGTTCAAAAAGATATTGTGAATAATAAGAAGTAAAAACTGAAAAATCGATATTTTGACCAATTTTTGGGTACCGTATTCCCTTAACTGAATAGCTTTAATAATAAGTTTAGTTGAATTATACATGAATAATCATAATGTAATCCAACAAGTATTAATGATTATTAAGTTCTTAATCAACATCATAATTAAGGCATGAGAAGATTCATGAAGAAAACAACGTGGATTATTGGCGCAAATTGTTCATTCATGTTACATGTTTCGGGGGGAACTCAAGAGGCAATACTTCTTCGGAATGGTACACAACTAAGACTGATTTCCTGACAAACTGTAACTTTCTGAAGAAGATGGTCCTCTTCCGTTTCCACCGAAACATGTAAATCTCTACTGAATAAAGTATTTGCGACAATAATCCACGTCGTTTTCTTCGTGAATCTTCTCATACGCATAGCTGAATTTATCTTTGAATATAATTAAGGCAGTGAACATATTTAAAATATTAAACGGCATTTTATTTGGCAATTTTTTAAAAAAATTAGACGTTATTTTAAATTAGATATTTAATGTAAAGTAAAATTATTAAAAATATCCATGCGTAATACCTTAAAATAAAAGAATTTAAAAGAAGAAATTTACAATTCAGAAAATGTTGTGTTGTACTGAAGTTATGCCCGAAAACCGACGAAAAACATTTCAGCTTGATACACTCTCCATAGATTCATTACTGTACTACACCATTGCTTTCCATCGAAATTCCATTGCTCCAAATGCTATTATGCCATCATATTATATTCAATATAATTCTACATAGTGGTTCACAATCCCTTACTCAATCTTAGCCTTGCGGCATTCGTCATACAAATACCCAATACTATCCCTCGCATTCCACAGATGGTTTGTCTCTTGAGTTCCTCCCGAAGCATGTAAATATCTACTGAATAAACTATTTGCGCCAATAAACCACGTTGATTTCTTCATGATACTTCTCATGCCTTAACTATAATGTTAATTGAGCACTTCGATACCTTTACAGTAGAACTCCAGTTATTCGGAGCAACTATAGAATCTAACCATTCAGCTAGAAGGGAAACTGCAGTGAGGAGTCAGCGAGCCGAAACCCACTCACACACCCTTTTGAGCGAACAGGGCACAAAAGGACTATTTTCCCTACACTTGTATGCAATGCTTGTATGAGACCCCTCTATCATATTGACTTGGGCTAATCAATGTGTTTTAACATTTTTAGTTCGAAAGAAAATAACTTTCTTTAACTTTAAATTCCAACTTTTTTACGAAATAACCATGTTGATCACTAACTAAGAACCAGCGAAGACGAACCCAATAGCGAAATAGGCAAGTTTCTAGGTTTTCTGCCCGGTTCGTTTCTGCTGCAGTGCCGTGTATTCCTCCGCGTTCCGTTATTGAACCGGCTCGTTTGCTGCCCTGTTCAGTGAATCAAACACCTCACTCCACGTTTCTTCTAGCTCAACGGATCTAACCATAATCGGAAAACCAGACATTAGAGTTTATCGGGAAAAAGGATATATTCAATCAATTACTCAATGTATTGTTGGGCTGTGAGGTCGTATAGTTCTAGTTTCGGTCTTCACCAACCCAACTAAACTTAAGTGTAAGATGCTGCTTTGTCAGTTTGAATTATAGCTTTTCGCGTATTAGTTTTTTTTATTCAACATTTAGAATCATGGTTTCACTCAAGTTTATATGCGACTTATAAACTTTTATTCTCTTCCTGTTTGTAACTGTTTGTCTCTGTTGGATAGTAATTTTTTTGGTCGGTCCAAAAAATATTACTAGGCATGACTTCCAACAAAAACAAACGGAAACATATGAAGAGTGCAAAAAAAAACCCTTTCATCGACTGGGAATCTGTCCGTATTGAGGTCTGATTGGCGAGTAGTGGCGATTGCAAACTGGGGTTTCTCCCTTTGGTTCTGCTTCCGCGGTTCGAGCGTCAAACTAGTGTCTGGCGTGAATCTCGATCATAGAGATAGTAAACCCGTTCACCGCGTAACAAGAACCAAGGCGCAAAGCTTGTTTTCTCACACTGGTTTAAGTGATCACTCTATATCGTCGCCAAGCAAACCTGATGCAGATAGATTTCTAGTCAATAAAGGGGTTCTCCCCCTGGACTCTTCTGAAGAATCCACGGGGAGAAAGAAGAACCCCTTGGTTTATTAGGAATCTTCCCGTAATAAAATCTGACATTGGCGACAGGAATCCGGTCTCTTCTTTGGTTCTTCTCCCGGCGTGCAAACGTGGGATTCGTGTCTGGCGTGAATCCGGGTTGCCGCGAAAGAAGAACCAAATAAAAAATAGGTTTCCTCACACTAGTTTAGGAGATGTCTCGCTATCATCGCCAAAAAGGCCTGATATGGACAGTTATCCTGTCTTTGAAGGGTTTTCCCCCTTTATTCTTCAATTAATACTTTAATGTTTTCAACGCCTTATTTATAATGTTAATTAAGATCTTTAACATCATTGATACTTATTATTGTAGTCTCCAATACCTTGATATGTGGCACTTGCAGACTATCAGGTGTCGAAGTGGGACTCAGCAGACAAGGTGACCTCGATACTGGGGACCTTGGTGAACGCGGGGACCGAGGCATGATTGGCGACCGCGATATGGGGGACCTCGCCAAAGGGGAGTGTGGCGAACGCGGGGATCTTGGCGAGACTGGCGACCGTTGGTGACGCTGGGTTAGGGCGATGGCTTTGAGGCGGGACAGGACTGCGCGGGCTGCTTCCTATAACAAATAGAATGACATTGGTTAACTTTTACTCTGTTTGGTGGTTTGGGCTTTTGCAGACTCGGCATTTTTTTTTTAGAAACTGGTAGCCCTTTTTGTAGTTTCATCAAAGCGTTCTCATTGCCACTTTGTACACTGCGAGTATAATTGAGGAGCCTAGAAGCCAAGGGGTACGTACAAGTGCAGGCTTGTTTAGTACAGAGTTAAGTGCACGAAGTAGTTGCTGCGTTAGTAAAACAAAAATGTTGTGGTAAATGATACAAGTGAATCAATGATGTTTTACCTAACGAATGACAATGTATGTTTTACCTGGCGAATGACAATGTATGTTTCTACCTAGCGAATGACAATGTATGTTTCTTACCTAGCGAATGACAATGTACGTTTTTACCTAGCGAATGACAATGTATGTTCTACCTAGCGAATGAACAATGTATGTTTCTACCTAGCGAATGACAATGTATGTTTCTACTCGGATATAAGGTATTTTGCTGAGACTACTATCCACTGTGTTTCCAATTATAAATATGTATTCACTTGTACGCCTTGGCTTTTATAGGCTCCTCAATTATTCTCTAGTATCTGTGGATGTAAAAGTTACAGAGATTATACTCAAGAAATATGAGTACGAATAGATCTTTCACATTATACACAATGTAATGACATCGTATGTTCAAAAAAATCGTTTGAATTGTTTTTAGCTTGAACCGGTTATCTTTGGTTTATGAAGCGGGTTTGTGACTTCAACGTCAACGAGAGGGCATAGTTAGGAAAATTGGTCAACACTTGATGACAGGAAGTTTAATTTTCGTAACATGAGGTATTATAAAATAAACTAATATACTGAAAAGCCAAAATAACTGGTATAGGCATACATCTGCGAATAAAGGTGCATAAAACCAATCGAAGTTCGTCGCTATGTTCAGCAGCTTCAATGTGCTGCTATCATGACAGGTTATGAAAATTGAAGGGATTTTGAAAGTATCGGGGGTTGAGAAATGGAATTCCTTACCCATGCATCACCGATGTAGAGATGAGTTTTGGATTTTCACTAACGACAATTTCACGAGTGTTCCATAAATATCGATATCCAGTAAAACATCAAATCTACGACATAGCTGTGACCTTCAAAACATCGTGCAAAGCTGGGTCCATTGACAACTGATCATTAAATGTGATAAACGTCTATATCAATTCTATGTCGTACAAGTGTCGACTTGTTAACCATTTAATTAATAGTCACCAATATGGGCTTCTGGAGCCGTATATATCACGTATCCGCAATTTTTCATGTTTAATGATTTTCGTCCGTCGTCGATGATCCGTTTTTGCATGATCTTTTTTAGGCCGCAGCTGTGTCGTAGTTTTAATGTTCTACTGGATTATTGATATTCATGGTACACTCGAGAAATTGTCGTAAGTGAAAATCCAAAATCAATCTCCATCTCGGCGATGCATGGGTATGGAATTCCATTTCTCAACCCCCGATACTTTCAAAATCCCTTTAATTTTCATAACCTGTCATGATAGTAGCACATTGAAGCTGCTGAACATAGCGACGAACTTCGATTGGTTTTATACACCTTTATTCGCAGATGTATGCCTATACCAGTTATTTTGGCTCTTCAGTGTATGTTACTGTGTTAGTGCAATAAATATCAATTTCCCAAGCCCGCCCCGGTGAAATTTTGCAATCAGGTATTCAGAGTGGTGATAGATATTACCTCTTGTAGCTGTCTGCAGTACAAACCTCAAATAACATCCTCGCTAGAGGACCCTGATTTACTACTGCGTTATTATCAGCCATCTAGAATACAGGGTGGCCCAAAAGTAGCCTAACAGTTAATGTTGTACCATTGGTAAGAACTTTGGGTTATTTAGAAGAGGTATTGGACATAGCCTTGCTTAGTTTCGTTGGTTGGCTAAAATAAAGTCGTACTACAGCGTATCTTATCCAAAGAGTAGCAATTCGTGGACTTCGATTGGTTTAGTTTCGAGATATCTTCGGTTTATTAGACCTTACCGACCAGGCTAACCTGGCCCCGTTTATTTGTTTGATGCTCTAGAAATATGCAAATGTCACCAGAGGACGGGACCAGGTGGTTGCAGGAATGCATCAATGTCGAAGGTAGACAATTTGAGCACCTTCGGGATTAAGAATGTAAATATATGTATGTAAATAAAGATGTCACTTTTGACTATGGTTCTTAATTACGATGCCAGTCGCTAATAACTCTTCTGTTATTCTAGTACTACGATAATTTAACCAAACTAAACTGAACCTGTATTAAAATAACTGTTTCTGTATAAATAACTGTATACCTAACTAACTGTTAGGCTACTTTTGGGCCACCCTGTATAATAAATATCGTAGGATATAACCCTAAGCTACTGAAGATTAGTCTCGATGTGACTTTTGGTGGACACGGGTTGCTGTAACATCTTCGGTAACACTTAATCTCTCTCCTATAGCGTATCAATAATCGTCAAATATTCACATTATAATTTGCTTGGAAGGTTTGGTTAGTTTGAATTATCGTCACACTAGAGCTACTTGAGGGCTATCGGTGGCGGGTGTCGAACCACAGTCAGGTGACGAGCCGACACTTGAGTAGGCACCCAACGCAGCCGTTAAGGGCGGCATCGTACGCTGCATTGGGACTTTAGAGCATATTTAACGTGCACTCCCTCTACACGGGGTATTATTCGTACGACATTTTTGGCTGCACGGGCCGTTTATCGGTCGGCAGTTATTTTGGCGATGCCCGGACCCGAACCTGGGACCTTTCGCATGCAAGGCGAATGCCTAACCGACTGGGCTCCCCAGCCCCCTTGCTTGGAAGGAAAATCATAAAATTTAAAATGATAACATGATTTGGTTACTGTTTAAAAGAATGCAGCTCTTGAAAATGAAGTGCCATGAAATATTTTGACCATTCTGTGACTAAAATTTAATTCACATGTTAGGAATAACATACTTAATACGTGCTAAAATAATTCCATTTTTAAATGTTATTTAATTTTTATATTTTTAATTAATATAATAAAAAATATTGTTGTTTTCTTTACTCAAATACTTTTTTCCCTTTGTGAACAAGAAATGAATATCTCTTTAAAAAAATCTTTCAAAATTGAAACGTCAACTGATAAAACCGTTTCTGTATAATTAAAATTCATTTAAAGTAAATAAACCAAAACTATCACCTTTCAGCATCTAAACGGAAAACATTTATGAATATTACGTGATGTTTCCTACATCACAGAAGCAATGGAAATTTCACGATTTACTGATTCATTTATTCACCCAAGGAAAAGTCATCCGCAATTATCTCTTGAATCATCTTTGGTCAGGTAAAGTGCGGTTGACACGTTTTCTGGCGATAATTTTTCCGCTTTCTATGCAATTTTCATTCAAGGAAATAAAATATTTTAAATCAACGACTTGTAAAAGATGGATTGAGATTGTATTTATATAAGGCTAGTTTCACATGTAACTGCCGTTGTAATGTTTAACGTACTTGTAGTGGCAATTGATTACGAAAAAACCGGTTAACTGGTAAATTATTAGTTATTTTCACTAATTTCATTTAGTGTTTTGGCCTGTTCAGTTCAATAATATCGTAAAAAACAAAATATATCTATGCAATTTTTAAACAATTTATTCTTACCTTCTGTCTGTTTATTCTCTTATAAGGCTTTCAAACAAACCCAATATCAATAATGTACTAATTTTTCCAAAATTAATACAAATAATTGTAAAAATTGGTACTTATAGAAATAAACTAAAGTTATTCAAAATGGGCGATTGGAACAGCTACACTTACACTGACTTCACAGCAGTCAAAGTTGTCTTACACCCCACAAACAAACCACCCGGCAGCTAGTTCGTCTAAACTAGAAAGGACACGCCTACAGTGACACCAGCCATACGTCAAACATTGTCTTCGATTCCACACACAAACTACGCTTCGCCCCATTCGAACAGTTCATTACTAGTTCCGTTGCAGCGGCATTTCTGCAGCTATAGTTCTACGTTAATTTCAACCCACACCCAAAATAATAAACCATAACTAATTGTATTAACTAGTAAAACATGTTTCAAGCCTTGAGTGGCAGCATAATTCTAAATGAAAATATTTTTTTAGGATTCGATTGGGTGAATCATTGTAGCTTGGGAACGGAGCACTAATCGAAGAAAGTTCTCAGGAATGAAAGCTGGAAGGAACTACGTCACCTGAAACAAGCCGATTATCTAGCAGAAACATGAAGTTTTTTTGCCAAACTCACGTGATATGGGTAAATCATTATATCTGCTCAGTTTAACCTTATCAAAAGTCGTTGATTCAAACAAGGAATCGGAAGAAAGTTTTAATTTGCCCGAGGGTCTTTTCTAGATGAAGAGATAATGGTTGTAGTCAGCGTCGAGTAATCGTTTTTCTTCGGTGACTTTTATCTTCAGATGAAATTATCGTCCTTGGATATGATTAGTATGGTTTAGCCAAGGATGAAAGTGAAATCATCAAGTTAATAATAAGTAATTTAACATTAAATTTTGTGAATTATTAGAGTTGTTAGTCATTCGGGTGGTTTTTAAACTTGGAAATGTTTAGATGGGAAATAGCTGGAAAAGCCGTGTAGTATACGTTTTTTTTTTGCATAGGCTTAATATAAGTTTTTAGCAGAATATTTTCTGTAGTAAATAGATTTAAATGAGTCTACAAATCTTGGAAATTTAAATCTTTATAGAACTAAATAAATTCACATAACTAGTTAAGATATGGTGTAAGAAATTTGATTATCCCCAAAAAACTTATATATTTATATGTTTGTAGCTTAAAATCTTCAATCATAAAAATATCAACCAATGAAAACTTGTAAAACCGGTCAGGATAAGACATTTCCTTGTCCTTTATTTTTGAAATTTGAAATAAAAAAAAATATATAATTACATACAAAATGTTAGTGCCACTTTTTGAAATTTTACATTGCAATCATAATCACTTATGTTCAGTAAACAAGTATGTATTTACGCGTATGGTTATCACATTACCAGTGTTTGTAACTTGTAACATAGCCTTTTGTAACCTAAGTAAAGTTATCTAACTCTCATTACCAACTTACAAATCTAAGCTTTTCTTATTTACAATTCGCTAAGTAATTATTGCTTTGTCTCAACAAAGAACCTTATAAATAATATATTTTATGATGCAAATAACAAAGCTTTATTTAACTCTTCACTAGTTAACCTCAAAAGAAATTTCATTATTTCCTTTAATTGGAGCCTTTATCGCTATTAATGCGTTTAGTGATAATTTAATCAGTTAAAGACATTGTTCTTTGCACGAAGTTTCCTTTGTGAAAATAAAGAGTTTCAAGAAATATTAACAAGTTCGTTTTTACCGCTTAGTTTACATGATTAAAAACAGGCTGATTGAATTTAATAAACGAATTGATATTTTATGCATTTATGTGTCAACTGTTTTGTAATTATTGACTTCAAAAAATATTTTGAGTTTGTATTTTTGAAATTGGTTGTAATACTGTTTATAAAACTTTTTAATACGGTGTTCTTTCAGTTTGTGGAAGTATTTTCCAAATATTTCAATTTTGTCCAGTTACTTTCCAGTCCCATATTTAAAATAAACAATTCAATTATACTATTGGTTTTATAAGGTAAATTCATTTTTTAGAGATAATATATTAGACTTTAAAATAAACTTATTTCATTAGAGTGATACTGTTTGGTACAATGAAGAAAAACCTGGAGTTTTTTTAATAGTTTTTTTTTTGTATTTTCAATATTTCTTTAAAAACTGTATTTAAGCGACACAGCTAATTTTTTTATATGAAAATTTACTGTGGCAGTTCCCTGTTCATAAATCATAAGCATACATTGCATTGAACATACGCTATTTAAAAACAACGCTGATAGTGCTTAGATACTTAGATATCTTTTATGCTTAAGGATAGTATTTTTCTTGAGTAAAAGTTAACTGACAAAGGTTATTTGTTGCGTCTATGTATGTATTAGGTCTTTCAAAGCTTTCATGTAAGTTTGGATTGTTTAGAAAACATGTTTGTATGCTAAGGAAGAAAATAATTAGATTAATACCAATTTATTAAGAGATTGGGTGCTTGATGTTGTTAAAAGTAATTATTTATAGATATTTTTCTTTCCTTGTTATTCTTTCAATTGTAAAGATATCGTTTTTCGTTTAATCACGATAAAATAACAGCCACCCAGGCTGTTAAAAATGAAGGTGACACTTGGCACCCCCAGAGGAGAATGGAGGTGTCCCGTCAGCGGGACTCCAAGGCGATTCAAAGCCTAGAGCTGCCAAATGGAGCCACCTTTTCACCCTGTGGTGAAAAATTGTCCAATTTGTCACCTTCAGGTTTAACAGTGTAGAATACCAATGTGGGTTCCACATGGGCCAACGTGGATCCCAAGTAGGTCAGATGGGCACATGTGGGCCCCAACATGTGCCCATGTGACTGAAAGGGTAAATAAAAAAAATTGCTCTGTATTTGCTGCCGCGCCTATGTGTTTCAGTTTTTACTTTCAATGACCTAATATGAAATATAAGGTAATAAATGTATATTGCGATTGGGTCTTAAAGCAGAAATGGAGATTTCGTGTGTTCTATACGTTTTGGAGGGTGCTGATTCGAAAAAAGTGATTTTCGAATATTGGTCTTTTTGTGTCTGTCTGTTTGTTTGTCTGAAGCCACTCTACAGCAAAACTCCGATAGACTTAAAATTTAGTACACGAGATCCTAGTACCTGTCAGACGGCATAATAAGGTTCATCGAAATAAATGACTTAATCAAGCTAACGAAAATTTTCCTCCAACAGTCGACTTTTGCCTATGATGACAAATGTTACGTACAAAAGGAAGGTCTTGCCATGGGTAACCCACTGTCCCCCATCCTTAGCGCCATTTATAGGCATTATTTTGAAGTTGAACTGTTCTCAATCTTAAACTTTCCGTTTTGGATACGATATGTTGATGACAACATATCGTATCGGTCTTTTAATTTTGCAGATTGCATTATTGACAATACGCCAAACCCTTCTCTTTTTGTTAATCACATTCTTAATATTATGAATTCTCTTGACCCCAATATCCAATTCATAGCTGAAATTGATGAGAATAACAGTTTACCGTTGTTAGATGTTCTTGCCAAACGGGAAAATAACAAGTTTTACACAAGTGTTTTCCGTAATCCATTTGCTGCATCTTTGCCATCTCATTCCCGATCTTGTCACCCTTACAAACAAAAATGGCAGCATTTTACTCTTTTACAAACCGAGCATTAAACATTTGTTCTACTGATAAAGCTCTAGAACATGAGCTCCTATGTATCAAAGCCATTGCTAAAGATAGAGGTTATAACCCCCACATCATCGACATGATAACTAAAAAACTTAAGAACAAAGTAAATATCACCCCTACTACCGAAGAAAATTGGTCTCAATTAATTGTCCTGCCCTATTATCACCAAATCAGTAACAGCATTGCTAAAATTTAAAAAAAGTTTCAATTTAAAGTTATTTTCTCTCTCACCAACAATTTTCCAATCTCAGACCCCATTGAAGACCCCATTGATACTTTTAATGACTGGGACATTTATAATATCCCTTGCCAATGCGGCCTTTCATACATAGGACAAACTAGCAGAGCACTCAAAATTAGACTTAAAGAACACGAAGCGTATGTTAAAAAGCAAGAATGTCAGAAATCTGCAGTCTCCACACATTCTTGGGAGTTTAATCACCGTTTCAATTTCTCCTCTGCTTCAATTTTGGTCAAACCTTCTAGCATTGGAGAACTTGACTTTTACGAAACCTACCACATACTTAGAAACCGTAATAACATTGTTAATTCATCCAACATGCCTGATTTTTCTATTATTTGGAAGGACCTTATAGCAACAGAGTAACTTTTCTCTCTCTCTTTTTTTTCTCCCCACCCACAATCCCCTACCCTCTCCCTCAACCCCCCCTCCCTTTTCCGGATATCATATTACACAGCATCGCGTTCACTGTCAGTTTGTTTGTGTACAATGCTGAAGAAGGAAAGCCTCGATACTTTCCGAAACATGTACAATTTCACCTAAATAAACCATTTGCGCTAATAATCACGTTGTTTTTCTACACTTTCATGACATAATAAGGGTTTCAAGAAAATTGCCCATGGGCTAGAGTAGCTGCCATAGAACTTATTAGGTTTTAAGGTTATCAAAATTACATTATAAAGTATAGAATTACTTTTAAATATGTATTAATTTTTAAGCGGTAGTGTTATACTCCTGCAAATTTTATATAAATTTTGCATTGTAAAAATAAATGCGTAACAAATTAGTAAGTTTAATAAAATAAGCTTAAATCATTGATTTGTAAGAAAAACTTTCAATACAAAAAATATAGTTACGCTTTGTTGAATAATCAGATTCATATCCGTTTTCAAAGTTTTTTTTTTTTTTTTTTTTTTTAACTAATAGCTGACGGATCACGTCCCCGTTTTAGAAATAATTACAATTTCCTAAATGGCAATTGCTTTTAAGTTTTCCTCAGGCTTGCAGGTACATAAATTATATCTACGGAAGGTTATTTTCGAAGTTTATCGCTACTTCCCCGTGAGATTCTCATATTTGAACTGTTCGCTCGTGTGAGGTCAAGCGGTGACGGAAGTTTAAAGAGATATTTGTCTGTGCTTGGCTTATTATCGCCGAGCTGTGTTTGATGGAAGTGACGGGCTAGGGTTACCAGTTTGTCTTAAGTATGGCTGGGGAGCCCAGTCGGTAAGGCACCTGCCTTGTATGCGAAAGGTCACAGGCAGGGTCTGATCTATAATAAGGTCCGTGCCGATAAGGCCCCCAAAATTTAATCTTTTATGCTAAATGCTGTAAATAGGTAATCTTGTTTTTCTTTAAAACTTCACAAAATGTATCTATATTGTTACAGTATGTTGGGATGTTTCTTAGATTTGATGAAACGATAAGACATATTTTAAAGTGAGATGTAGTATATTAATTTTTATCACTAATGTTTTATTCTTTTTAAAAGAAAGAATCTCTGACAGTTAGCGCAATATAATTGCTTCATAGGCATTAAAAGCATAATTAGTAATTTAAATAATAGTCTGGGTTTGGATTCTTGAGTTTATAATAGAAAAAAGCACCCATTTTTTTTAAATATAGCAAAAACAAAAGAAATTACATAGATTTTATTTTTCTGAAAGAAATATTCTATGATAGTGTTGGTCAATCATTTAAAAAAAAGTAAAAAAAAAAGAATACATCAAAACAAAGAAAACCTTTTAACTTTAACATTTACGATTAATCTTTTATGATATCAATTCCTAACACGTTTACCCTTTTAATAAATATCATTCCATTATTCGCCAACCCAGACAATTTCCCGCCAAAGACGCCAACCTCCCTTGCGTGACAATGTCGGACAATGGGTTTGGGTTAAACGATTCCCTGATCGGTCCCATTCATTTTTATCCGCGATTTATACGAATGGGATTTAATGATCTTCGTGTTGAAGACAGCGTGTCGGACACAAATGATTCACTTTATGAAGGGGAAATAAAAAGCTAAGTCCGGGTATTGGTGATGCTATATTAATAAATGCGTATTTGCTAGGGATTTAATCTTGAAACAGTTTTTTTAACTATTATTTTAGTTTTTTAAAAGTTTATGTAAGGAATATTCTAGAATTATCATGTAATCTTTTAAAGATACGTATATGAATATTTTTTTTAAACAGTAAAGAATATTCTACAATTCTTATGTAAGCCTTTAACGATATGAGAATAAATAACATTTTTTATAAAGCTCGTATCAGAAATATTCTACAATTCTTATATAAGCTTTTAAGGATATGAGAATAAAGAATATTTTGATAAAGGTTATACAAGGACTATTCAGCAATTCTTATGAAAGATTTTAAAGATAAAGAATAAGGAATATTTTTTATACATCTTATATAAGGAATATTCTACAATTCATTAGACAGCTTTTAAAGATATGATAATAAAGATTTTTTTTAAAAAGCTTATATTATAAATATTCAACAATTCTTAAGAAAGCCTTTAAAGATATAATAATAAAGAATAATTTTATAAAGATCATAATAGAAATAGACTACAATTCTTATGTAAGTTTTTTAAGATATAAGAATAAAGAATATTTTTATAAAGCTTATTATTATAAATATTCTATAATTAAATTTCTTATATAAAGTTGTCTAAAGTCAGTAATACTATGGATCAGAATACAGTACTTTTTCTTTTAATACGAAATATTATCTACTAAAAAACATATGGATATTATCTCGAGAGGGTTGGGTGTTTTTAGATTATATCGTTCCAAAGCTTGTCCGTTCTGTGACAGTGATTCTGAATCTTCCTCTAATGTCTAAAAACAAAGTCCTAATGTCTAAAAACAAATCCTCTAATGTCTTAAACCACGGCCTACTCAACTACTAAGGCCAAAGAAGCTCTCCCAAACACACTCGGGGACATAAATTTTGACGTCATAGTTCCGAGTGACGTTGTTCCGAAGATGAAGATAACCTGTCTCGAAATCTGTTCGGAACCACTCGTTCACGGCTGACCACATTTTTATGGTTCCGAATGCGTCCGAACTAGTTTCTCGATCTTCGGCACTCGGAACAGTGACGTCAAAAATTCCGTCTACGCTCATGTTTGGGAAAGCTTCTCTGGCCTTGTTACTGAAGTTGGTCGTGTTTAAACCCGGACCATTAAAGCAATGTTACATCAGATTAGATGAAATGTAAAAAACAAGACTTTCGGTGAGACGAGAAAGCTTTCGGCTTAGCCCATTTCGATATAGCGAGGTGTGGACTGTGCAGTGTAAAATTACACAGGAAGACAAAATTACACTCCTCAGTCTCTGATTTTTCTTATAGAAGAGCGATAGAGCAAAGCCGGAAAATTATCAGATTATAATAGTGCCTCACTTTAAGTGCAATTTCCCATTGTATAGAAATCTGTGGGACATTCCCTGATCCTGAACAAGGTGAAGGCTGTGTAGCTCAGATGGTAAGGCACTTGCCTATGCATGATTGGTTGGCTGGTAAACATATATTCAGGTTTGTGTGCTTGGTCAGAGACCCGCTTATAAACCTTCGTCAAGTAAGACAGATACACACACATAAGTGACAGATGCTGCCATCTATCGTCACCTCCACAATTTAGACATGTCCTTGAAGGGGAGGGAAATAGTCTCCAGGGACCTGTACCTTTGAGAAACTGCGCCATGACCGCCCACAGGACTTTCGGACCCACAAATTTAACGAGCACGTACTCCGCTTATACTCGGTGGGTCTTCAGTGGTATCGGGACTCGATCGCGGAACCACCCGATTCCGAGAACAAGGCCTTAACCACTAGGCTATCCACGGCCCTGCCTTGCATGAAAAAGTTCCTAAGTTCGAGTCCGGGCATTGCCAAATTAACTACTGACCTATAAACTTTCTGTGCAGTAAAAAGTCAAACAGGCAATACTAAGTGTGAGGAAGTGCAAGTAAAATATGCACCAAACTCTTGACGCTGAGTGCGATGTTGCTCCTAAAAGTTGCGCCGGGTTCCTACTGAGGTGTCGGCTCGTCTCTTGACTGCGGCTCTAAGTTACGACACCCGTTTTCAATTGCCTCGTGTAGTTCTTGTGTTACGATAATTCACTACACTACCACCGCATGAACAGGGAGGTTTATAATGCTTCATTTCTGAATCCGTGTTTCACTTTTGTATTATACCAGTGGCTCACTGACATACAACTGTGATAAATTAAAATTCAATTGAACCATGAGTAGTATATAATATCGTCAAATTTAACTACCTATAAAGTAGAGTATTATTATTTACAATTAGAAGTGTCTATTGTCCAGCTTTCTATCCCTCCTAGTTCCTCGTATGTTACTGTGAAACTCATATTAGGCGGAAATCGTCAACCAGTTTTTTATATCCCTAACAGTTAGGATTTGTATTTTCTAATATTTACGTCGATCGGCAAAAAAATGCCACACAAAATGAACTTTCCACTTAAATTTATCTTAATAAAAATGTATAAGACAAATGAAGACCATAGCCCCTAACAATTTATGTTGGAAAAATTAGGATGCATGAAAACAAATTGTAAAATCTTAATTTCACGTTTTTATTCGGAAATGGTATTCCTGGTTCTGGAAATGGCGTTAATGTTATTCACAAAGTCATCTTTAATGGGTTAATGCATGCACATTAAGCTTAGCTAAACATAATAATGAAATTTACAAAAAACATTTTATACAAAACTTTACCACTGTAGTTTAAAAACATATATGCTCTTAGATTCTCGAATATATTTTCACTAAAAACACATAAATCCTTTTAAATATTTTCTGAATCGGAAACAAATGCCAGGTAAACAGATATTACGATTCCAAATCCAAGTTTGGCGTGATTCATAATCATTGGATTTTTTTTTCGAAATCCATAAAAATAGTTATTTCCGTTTTGTTTAACAGTTTGCGTGTCCAATATTGTGGACAGACATGAGGAGACCAAATAAAAAATATATTTATTGTTTTCATAATGGGTTATATGTGATGCGTCATATAAAGTGTTTTGACCAGATTATATTGGGACTTAGAACCGAAATATATTTAACCAAAGTATTTTAAAACTGTGTTTTATGAATCATGTTTAACAATAGTTTATTGCAAATCAAGTGTATTTGTTGAGATCAATCTATGTAAAAACTTTTTATGTTTTAAATGTTAATATTTGCAAGCACAAAACAAGAAAAAATCATTTTAAATATTTATACATAATAATTTATTATAAATGACATATTATAACTTAACCCTTCCAAAATCTTATATTTTGTACCCAATTAAACTTAATAACTTAAATTATCTTTTTCATATATATCCTTAATATCACTTGGTACTTTAACATCCCAACCACACCCTGTCGGCGACAAACAGACGCCTAGATCAATTCGTTTCCACAGAAACTGTTTAGTCATCACATTTTTAAAGTTGATCTTTCTAACTTTCTCATGACTCTGATTGGTCAGTGGAGTGGGGCTCGAGATTTTTCGCCATTTTTGTGAGCATTTCGATCACACTCTTTCGTCGGCTGCAGACGACAAATTAACTTTCTCCTGATGAAGAACTCTTAATAAAAGATCTTTAATTACTCCGAAGTTTCCCTGTCGACTTATTTTACATAAATATTATGCAATGAGATAATGATGAAGAAATAGTAGAGTTCGTAGAATTCTATGAAACACTTTGTAGTGACAACAACATTTTTTACTCGATATTTTTATACCCTTTCCAATTTTTAATGTACTCTATTTTTGGTTTAGAAAGTCATATTAAAAAAATAAGTATTATAAGTAGTCATAATCAAAATAAGAACCCACTAGAACATAAAACAAAATATATTAATGAGAAGAACAATAAAAAAACGAAAATATAATTTTAAAAATGTTAAAAGTCGATAATAAAATCTTTACAGTTTGAACAAAACTGAGTCACTTTATACATACTCAAATCATAAATACAAATACAAATATTGTTGACCAACAACATGCCAAATACTTCTAATACTATACCAGTTTCCAATGACTATCAAGATTCTTCTTAAAATCTTCTACTCTCTTCGAATACACCACATAATCTGGTAAAGCATTCCACTCATTGACAACTCTATTGTAAAAATAATGTTTTCTTACATTCCTTCTAAAGCATAATTTATTCAATTTCTGATCATGTCCTCTGGTCCGGCTATTTAAAGTAAAACCTAAGCCCTCTGTCATAAATTCGTCATTGGCATTTTTGAATTCGATTTAACTACTAATGAGTTAAAATTGTCTCTACTATTTCTATATAATTAACTAGCAAATAATTCTACTACCCGTCAATACTATTACTTTAATTTTTAGTAAATACTTTTTGTGCTTTGACTATAAAACAAAAATGTTTCCTATTTTTTTATTTTAACAAGACTTATCTAGGATTTAAATCTCTACATATATGGAGTTAAAAAGGATTCTATATATTCTTTATATTCAATCCACGTCTGGATAAAATAAAAATTTTACGAACTACTTAGAAAAAGGTTCAAATCCCCCCCCCCCCCCCTAGTGCAACTTCATGTGACAGAAAGATTTTCAAATAATAAAAAATAATTTAAAAAAAACTTTTGAAAGGTATATGACGCCAGAAGCCTAAGCTTTATATTTTTTGCCCGTCTGCTTGTACTATAAGATTGTCTGTGAATTTTGAAATAAAAGAAAATTGGGTTATTTCAATTATTTCAGAACTTCTTGTTCCTCTACCTTAGTTTTCTTTAATATATTAAACATAAAAATATATTTGACATTTAAAAATAACGTTTGAACATCTATTTATCATTCAATAAAAATCAACTAAATCATTATTATCCGTTGTTAACCATCCAGTGCAACAATACAAAACCTCCCTCGTTATAAAAATTATGTCTCTGGTGAATACATCATTAAAATCTTTTATTGTTGTCATCCGCTGGAACAGACACAGTTAAGAAAAAAAATGCCCATCTTTTGTTAGGGATAAGGAGCTTGTTAAGTATAGAGGTAAGAATGGATTGGATGTGCCTGGCGGGATTAAAGGTGAAGCAGGTTGAAACTCGCTAGGCCCAAACTAGGCCTCGCTAGGCCCACTAGCTAGGACAAGTTGCATGAAACGCGAAATTTATAATATATGTGTTTTTCTGGTACATTAGAAGTTGCAGATACCGAATGTAAGGTTAAATATTCACAAATATGTTTAATATCAACAAAAAATGCATTCGAAATTTGCCGAAAATGTACGTCACTGAAAACAGCTCTGACGTCAACTGTTATGTTTTTGGCGATGTTTCGATCTATGCTGTAATACACTTTATAAAATAGTAAACCTTAAAATTTCTGCGAAACCTCATTAAAAGAAGAAGACAATATTATTTGTAACAGTTCATATCAAGGAAGTTAAACAGATTGTTCCAAGTTTGGTTGTTAGTTAAAATACACACACTAGAGCGCGTATGAGCTATTGCAGAACTATTGCAGAACTATTGACTGTTGGATCTGATCGGAATAGTCGAGTGAAATCGTTCAACGTTTGACGAAATTAACTGGAATGAACATGACATGTTTCTGTAAAATAGCATAACTTTTTAAAGAGTTTGATAAGGATGAAAGCACGTTTCACAGTTTCAAAAGCGATACAGTGAAACGTGATACGAAATAACACGCCAAGAACAAAAAAAGTCAACCATGACGTCATCTGTTATGCTAAGAGAGGTTTAACAGGAGTGACGTATCATTAATTTTAAAAATGAATTTAAAAATAAATACATCTTTAAAACCAGAAATACTTGAGTTTTAGAGGTTTTTTAATATACTTAATCGAATAAATATGTTTGTGGAAAACGCTGTAATTGTCCATTGGCTTGTTTAGGATGACGTAATTTTCCAGTTTTAACTTACACGCTACGTTTATAACGTAATAAGTGGAAGGTATTATAATCGTTCAGTCCGTCCGTATGTCACCCACTTTCACATAACGAACCACAAGTCGCACAAACAAGTGGGATACGTCATTTTGAAGCAAAAAATCCGGCTAGGTTACATCCCAAGTTTCATTAAAAAAATTTAATTAGAAATATATTTAAAATTTAAATAACTAAAAATTTAATCTACATTGAAATAACATACAAATTCCATTTTCATTTAATATTTTCACTGTTGCCATTTCGTCAAACGTACGAGAAACTTTATTAAAAATAATAAAACACTTGAAAAATAGTTATTTATGTGATATGATTCAGTTTGGATTGTTGTCATATCACAATAGAGTTCTTTTGATTGTTCATTATATATTATGTATATATGTATGAAGAAAGATGCATAGAGAATTCTAACTTTGAATAAAAAATATGCAAAAGTTCGTTTTATTTTTAAAGCATAAATTTTACTAATTGTTTATTCTTCTCTTTTTCGAAAGAAAGTTATTGAATATGGAAAATTGTGGCGACTAAAAGACATTTATTAAAAAAATATTGCATCATTATTCGTCGAATTTCATACAAATTTAGCAAACGATAACTCTTAAGAAACCTAATTTTTAAAAAAAAATACAGTGCGTCTAGTAATTTGTCCAGGAACTGACAAACAGTGAAAAGTTTTAAATCTACTGATGTAAAAGTTTGTACACAACATTTGTGAAAAAGAAAGAGGTCCTGAAAACTCACTTGCGATAATAACAAAATAAATGTAATTCCTGTAGGACAAAAAATATCTTTGCGTAAATAGAGTGTAGGAAAACAAATAGTGGTTATATTTTGTGTTTTTTTAGTAATTTATAGTCCCCCTTATTTCAAAATGCATACTCTAACCTTATTTGTGTTCATATTATTTATATTCAAATTGTCTGCTTTTTTTCTAGTAAAATAAAAAAAAAGAATATCTCTTGCTTAGTTTAGTATAAAACATAATTTAAGTGGGGTTATTTACCTTACTAACAAAACAAACTATTTTTCCTGTACTAATTGTCTTTAGCTCCTATTCTTTTAACAACTCCTTTTTTGTTAGCTCTATTATTTCCCCTATGTAAAAATATTTTAACCTGTTAAACTTTGTTTTTAGCTAGATTTTTTTTTTTATTACCGGGGTTATTTACCTCAACAACAAAATAAACGATTTTTCGTTAACCTTTTGACCTTTAATTTTTTTTCAACTGCAATTGATAGTTGTGTTTTCGGTAAATAACTTATTCTTAAACAAAGGTATCATAGAAACTGTGACCTCGTACACATTTTTTTGAAATGCTATTGTATAAGAAATAAAGTAAAAAAACACGTACAATAAAAATCATATAAAAATAAACGTACAATAAAAATCATATACAAATAAACGTACAATAAAAATTAAAATAAAAAAAACGTACAATAAAAATTAAAATAAAAAAAACGTACAATAAAAATCATATAAAAATAAACGTACAATAAAAATCATAAAAAAATAAACGTACAATAAAAATCATAAAAAAATAAACGTACAATAAAAATCATAAAAAAATAAACGTACAATAAAAATCATATAAAAATAAACGTACAATAAAAATCATATAAAAATAAACGTACAATAAAAATCACTCATAAATATAAAAATAAACGTACAATAAAAATCATATAAAAATAAACGTACAATTAAAGTCATATAAAAATACTCCTTTACAGGGGGTTGGTTTACGTAAGATTATAGTTGTCGAATGTCCTAACGCCGCAGGGAGTGTCTGTCAGATCGCTTCGGGTGCCTGTTTAATGAGTTGACTTCAGTACTTAATACTTGATGACTTCCTTATTAACCTATGTAGCTTTTTTAAGATGTTAACCAATTAACGACGATTGGCAAGAAAATGCGCCACGCGTAAATGAGCTATCTGCTGAAGTTTAGCTAATTAAACAAAATAAAAAGACAAATGAAGATCATATCCCTGAATTTATGTAGGAGAAATAAGGTTTCATTAAGACGGACTGTCATTCCCATAGAACTAATGCATTAGTTTTCAAATCACAACTTTAGCAAAAGAATTGTTTCGCCATGTTATCCCATTTTCACCAGGTATGGGAATCATCATAACATCAATTTAAAACAAAATTGAAGAGAAAATAACGTTATTTAATTATTAATTGATAAAGTTTTAAAATAGTGTTGCCTTCTGATGTATATTTTTGCATTTTAAAACTTCAAAAATTTATATAAATAAATAACATTTTAGTAAATTTGTTTCATTTCGATGTTATGAGGATTCCCATACCTGGGAAAAAAAGGCCAACATGGCAAAGCAATACTTCCAAATGTTGTGATTTCAAAACTAACGCATTAGTTCTATGGGACGACAATCCCTCTTGAAAAAGATTAAAAAACTTAAATGTTATCGTATTTATTCATCAATGAAGGTGTTCATGGTATTCACAAAGTCGCCGTTAAGGGGGTAATACAACTAACCATAATAAATTTCCGTACACTGAATTGGCTTGTTTCAGATGACGTAGGCCGGCATTCTTGATTTTTCTTCGCTCGGTACTCTGCACCCACGCGACATTAGTAAACCAATCGAGGCTCGAGAAAGAATTTATTTTCATTCAGCATTTCTACTGCCACTCAAGACCTAAAAAGTCTATTAAATTATAACTTTCTGTATAGAAGAAACTGATTCAAGATAAATCCATTGTTGTCCAATGTACGAACGAATCGCACGATGTTTACATAATGTAATTTAATAGGTGAGCCCTACACTGTTAAAAATTTTGTGCTTTTTTTCACCATGATATTGGTTCCTAGTAGCTGCAACGGCTGTGTGGTGAAATGTTTCACCATTTTTTGGTTGTTTGGTTGAACCATTTTTCTGGATTTAGAAACAAAAACCTGAGCAATGGTTCAACCGAATACCAAAAATATGGTTTAACGTTTCACCACACAGCCGTTGCAGCTGCTAGAAACCAATATCATGGTGAAACCAAGCACAAAATTTTAAACAGTGTAGAGGGGAAGAGTGTAGGCCGTTTATACACTAAATATGACAAAAATATATGAAGGGTTATATATTTTTGTCACATTAAATGTATATAGTAAATAATAAGTGTATTGAATAATGGGCTATAATGACGGTTCATTTGAATTCGCATTGAGTTTAGCGTTGCATTTGTATGCCATACTGGATGCCGAATTCTTGATCACAAATTAAAATGAAATTATAGTGTGGCCATCAACAATACATGTTAGATTCTCATGCCATGTTAAACAAACAAAAATGCATTTTCTTTATTTTTTTTAAATTTAAATTAAATGCTTCTTTACCTCAAAAACAGACCACCATACAGTCCCTGGACAAATTATTAGACGCACTGTATTTTTTTAAAGTAATTTTATGTTTCTTAAGAGTTTTGATGCAATAATGGTATATTTAAACTACAATATTATTTATTTGTATTTAAAAGAATTATTGTAGACTACATATTTGTATTTATATTAAGATAATTATGATTAATTATGATTAAGATTAGTTTATATTAATTATTAATTATAAGATTATTTATGTGTGGAATCTTCATCCTCAAATGCAGGAGACAGTACAGTCTTGCATTGATAGCATGCCGCGCAGAATTAAAGCTTTGATAGCGGCTAAAGGTGGCTCAACTAAATATTGACTTTTACTAACATTATAATTTCACTTTTCTTTAAAACTTAATAAACTTATGCTTTCCTAAATTAATGCCGTTTTATTTATGTCAAATAAATCTGTAATTGATTGGATAATATAAAAATAAAAAAAACAAATCAATTTAAAATAATAAAACGGTACAATATCACCCGGTAATTAATATTTTACATGAAATCTTGCAGTGTGCCTAATAATTTGTCCAGGGACTGTAGATAATTTAATTGCTGCCACACAATTTCGCTTAACTTCTCCACCAACAGTAGAAGTAATAATTTGTCCAGGGACTGTATGTATGACCAACAGACCCATCTAAAAAAGAGGCCCACACTTTTTCCTTATTGCCCATCCTTACTGGTGCAAATCATGGCCCATTGAAATGAGGAAACGGGCCAAAGCAACCATGAACCATCCTCAATGAAATCTGCAGGGTATGTCTCCTGCTGTATTTCACGCACCCTGAGCGCGTTTGATATGGATGGGTGGCATCAATGGACAGTTTAAGAGGCTAAATTAGTTGACTTAAAGTCGTTTGTTAAGTTTTTGTGAAGGATTTTTTTTGGTGTGAAGCATGAGTTAAATTACGCACATATATAGCGAATTGAAGTATTTATTTCGACCAACAGTTAAGGGGACACAAATGGCAAAAATTGCAAAAATGGCAAAAATTGCGATTTTTTTTTTAATTTGTGCTAACATTAATGTTTTAAATCTTCTAAATAAGTCTACCAAGTTTCAAAAGTCTAGCTATATTTTAAAAAAGTTATTCCACTTTTTATGATTAAAGGTAGGATAAAAAAAGCAAACGGTGTTTTCTCGGTGTTCACTTTTCCTTGATGACAAGTTATTCAAGGCTTTATTTAATTATTGATAAAAGTCTAAGGAATTTTGTATGCAGTCTGTCAAATATGTTAACATTACGAATTGGTATTAAAATTGTTTTCAAAAGTAATACTTTTTTAATAAAAAAATACTAAAGTCGAAATTTTTCAAATATGCTAAAATAATTTGGGATTTTCTAGATAAATATTTTTTATAAAACAACTACTGAAGATAAATCAATTCTTACGTAAAACAGTTTAAAGTACATGAGAAAGAAAAATATATCTTGGGTTAAAATATTTGTATTTAAAAAAGCCTTAGCATTTTAAAAAAAGTTCAACAAAAATTTAATTTTTTAAATAACTTAAAAAATTAAATTATTTTAAAATTTTTCTTGTCATATATTGTTTTTAAATACAGATTGAAGTAATAAAACATCAATTTTATAGTGAATATGTCAAAATTAAAGATTTTTTTGAAAGTGGTACAGTGTCCCCTTAAACAAGAAACACCACTGATAAAACTAGAGAACAATAATGCTTTTTTCTAACTCTTAATCTTCTAAACAATTTTTTAGAAAACCTAGCTGACAACGAAAATAGTTTTCATTATTAACTATAGGTTCGTTTTTTCTTTTGTGAAGGATGGGTTCAAATTGCCATATTTGGGCGCATTTTTTTGTAGTCTTACAATAAGATAAAGAACATCATTAATTAAACTACAAAACAACAATACTTTTGTTAACTTTACATCTTCTATACCATTTTTTTAAAGAAAACCTATCCAATAAAGAAAATAATATTCATTGTTAAGCTGAAGATTAGTTAAGGGAACCGGGAACCCAACGACGCTTCAAAATATCGAATTTTTATTTCAACTTTTAATCACTAAAATATGCATTTATACAAAATTGGATGTAATACAAACATTAATATAAGGTTGCAGTTGTAAAAGGTGTTAGTTAATTCCAACATAACTTTGTTGCCAGCTTCAAATGTACTAATTCCAAAACAACATTTTTCAACCATTAGGTACACTTTTCTCTTTTTCTATTGTATTTGGAGGCTTGAAATTTTCCAAGAGTTTGTATGTATGTTTATTAAACTAAGTAAATCCGCAATTTTTTTTATAAAAATGTCAAAAAATAATATAAAGTGCAAAAAAACACTTTTTTTTAGTTAGAAAAGGCGCAAAATAATTATTTATGCAACAAGTGTGAAAAGTAACACTTTTTAAAACTAGTGGATTTTATTTCACGAGCGAGGTACGAGCGAGTGAAATAATGACACGTGTTTTAAAAAGTTTACTTTTCACACGTGTTTCATACACTATTTTTTATAATTACGTGAAAAAAATCAAATCTCATTGGTTCAAAAATAATTCACGTGCTAATTTTTTTACGTAAAGAAGATCGGCGTCGATAAATCTCTGGAACTACAAAAGGAAAACTAATTTTTTAGTTTAAAGTCAAACATTTGAACATGGATACTGATTCAAAAATAAAAAAATAATAAAATTCACACGCATAATATTTATAAATAAAGCAGATCAATAAATTTCTGGATTTTATGAAGATTATGAAATAGAAATTTTACTTGAAATGTTGGCATCTTATGAAAAGAGTGAAAAAAAGTACTTTTTTTCACTGCTTTTGGGTGAAAAAAAGTATTTTTGTATCACTGTTTCTAAAAAGTATAACTTTTCGCACGCGTCTGATATTAAAATTATAGTGTAAAAATCGGATTTTTTTCACGCAATTATAAAAATGGTATTTAGAGTAATAACTTCATAGTTTTAAAGATTCATCATCCAGCTTGAGGTTTATTAAGTTTACTGGACTTCTTTCAATTTATATAAGAAAAATATTTTCTTATATAAATTGAAATTCTTATATAAATTAAATATTTTTTATTAATATTTAAGATTCCGGCAATAGTTGTGGTGGAAAGTGTACCTAAAGGCTGAAAATTGCTGTCTTAAAATAAAGGCATTTGATGCTGTCAAAAAAAGTAATACTGGAATCAACTAATATCCTTGCAAACTACAGCTCCATACTCATCTATGTATAATATCTGTTTATTCTTAATTACACAGTTCAGTAATTAAAAGTTAACAAGAAAACTCGATATTTAGAAGCATCGTTGACTTCCTGGTTCCCTTAAGTTCAGTTTTGTACTTTTGTTGTTAAGGATGTGTTCAAATTGCTGTATTAACAGTTTGCTGTAACTTTTTTTAATTCTTTGTTAACTGTTTGTCGAACTCTAAATATTCTAAACAATTTTTTTAGAAAACCTAGCAGTAAACGAAAATAATATTCATTATTAACTAAAGGTTCCATTTTTAAAAACTTTTTTTGTGTAAGATGGGTTTAAATTGTTGTAATTGTGCGAAATTTGAGTGTCTATTGGGTCTAACAATTGAACAAGACATATCACTAATAAAATAGAGGACAACATTGCTGTTGCTTTGTAACTCTAAATTGCCTAATAGGTTTTTTAGAAAACCTAGCTTACAACTAAAATAATATTAGTATTTATTAATTTAAAGGTTCGTTGGGTTCAGTTTTTGAAAGTTTGAGGATTTTGGCCTACTTTAAAGCCATGGAAAGTAGGTATTGACATGCTGGAGATGTCCGTCTGTCGGTCCGTACGTCCATACCCCCCTAGACGTACTCGGTTCTATCCGTCCAAAATCGGTTCTATCCGTCAGATCTTAAAAATACCTTTTTTGTTAGAAATTTATGACATCGAAGACCAATCTTTTTTACTTTGTGTCCGTCTGTATGTGCGTCCGGATGGTCATCTGTTACCTGCCTGTCGACGAACTATCTATTTAATTAGCATTGAAATAAAAATTTTAGTCATTTGAATTGATGTTTCCACATCAACAATAGCTTGAGAAACTTTATTTATATGTAATTAATGTTGTTCCACTATTTAGTTTTGTGATTTTAAATAGTTTGGAATGACGTTATAAAATATAGCACATTGTGATTTTTGGATTGGAAGAAACATCAAGATCAATATACTGCATATATCATAGCAAACACAATAAGTTATGGCATACTATCTTACCCCATATAGCAATTATGAAGATTGATCAAAGTTTAGAAGTTTATCTGCAATTACAACATGTCATCTCAAATCTTCTTCTTCAAAACGTGTATAATGATCTTCTTCCTTTATCAAAATGCATGGATGGATAAAGATGAGATGTTTAGCAATTCTTTTTGGAGTAGCTACTGGGACAAAGACGTTCTGTTTCCATTTTAATCTTGTACATTCATGTTTATAACGAAGTAATTGGAAGGAATTTTTTTTAATTGTTCTGTTCACGTGACTGCGGTTCTAAAATACGACGCCCGTCGCCAATAGCCCTCGTGTAGCTCTAGTGCGACGATAATTCAAAACCTAACCTTAATTGTTCTGCCTGCTCCGATTTTTCTTGGCAACTTTTTGAACTCGAACCATAATATTGGATCGTCAATATTCATGAAAATTTAATTTTGTTACAAAATTAAAATGAGTATGCTTGCATTAAGTTTTTCAGAAGCACTTAGCTTCTTCTTGCAACCTAAAACCAATATTTTTTAAACCTCTAAGGCAAGGGTTCCCAACCAGTGGCACGCGGGAAAATTTGAGGTGGTACGCGTGAGTGATGTGAACAACATGATGCTATTAGTAGCTTCTGTACGCATGAACAGTGAGCATATTACTCATTATTTTAAAGAGAAATCTTTAATTAACTTCTGGATCGGAAAACCTATTACCTTTTGATCTTCCGGCAAGCTCTGTTATTTTTGATACCATTTGTTACGAGTTACTTGTGTGAGAGTGGGTTTTCTGATTTCTTGTACATAAAAAACAAACATAGAAGCAGAATAAGTTTTGAAGAAGACTTAAAAGTAAAGAAAAGTTCCATGCCTCCTAATGTTAATATTTTAATCACAGGCAAACAACAAGTTTCGCACTAAAGACTTTAAAAGTATATTTTGTACAATGATTAATTTTTTTGCTGAATTTGTACTATTTTTTTTAATTAAATGTATTTAGACCTATGGGTCGTAAATAAAACATTAAATTAATATCATTTTCATCTTTTTATATCTCCTTTATTATAAGCATGCTATAAATAAACAAATATCTAACCATTAAATATGAAGTTTTCTCTGGAATCTAATTCAAAAAGCTTTGAACTGTTTTAGAAAGGTAAATACTATCCGTTCATAAAAATATTTAGTTCTGGTGGTACGCCAAACTTTCTCAAAAAGACAAGTGGTACGCAGGTGGAAAAAGGTTGGGAACCCCTGCTCTAAAGGGTATATCACACGAGCAACTTTTCCCCAACCCAACTCTCAACGCAACCTCTGTTCCGACCATGATTGGCGGAAATTGTCACGTGCTATGATGTAGGCGTTGGAGATATTTTCTCCAACTCTGTCGTTTCATCGTGACGGAGTTGATCAACTTGGTCCCAACAACCAATCAGGTGAATCGGTGACTGTCACTACACTGACGTCACGGCTCTGTTTTGGTTGAAGCCAAATCTTCAGGTAATATTGCGCCAAATTGCCAAGCTGTTGTTTATTTATTTTACATGCACGATATTTTGATTTTCAATCTGAAGTATAATAAGCTATTTGACACAAAAAGGAAATAAAACTCTTTGATTTGACATATCTTCTTATTTTTTTCAATAAAAAATGTTGAAAAGTTGAGGGGTTTTTTTAAACGGAAATTGTTACTTAGGGGCAGGGCCAATTCCACACAAAATTTATTTATATATCTTAGAAAAAAATCCTTAGCACAGCTTTTAGTTCAACTTTAATTGTAAGAAAAAAGCTACTTTTTAAGGACTTTCTTACGTTAATTCAATAATTTTATATATCATTTGCTATAATATGTAAAGTAGATGGGTAAAATTGCTCCTTTTGTTCTAAATGTGAAAGCTATACTGTATATCAGCTTTAATTTAAAATTTGTAAAAAAAATATTTGAAATTTTAAGCAAAAATCCAACAATTTTATAGCTTTCAAAATATCTCTCAACGCAATTTAACAATCTATAGTTGGGAAAATAAAACTTTTTAACTTATATCTCTCAGTGTTTATTTGTTTTATTACAAAATGAGGTGAAAGAAAAATTAATAATTATAAGAGAAATACTAAGCATGCGATAAAATAAAACTCAAATCAATCCAAAGGTCCGATTTTTAATAAATTGTCGCCTACTGTAGAGATATCGTTTTAGTTATGACAGTCGGAAAAGAGAAATCTTCTCATACTCTGGCAACCCTTTAACAACTTTGTGGGGGCCGAAATCGGGGGGAGAAAGTTGCGTTAGTAGTTGGGTTGGAGGAAAACGCTCGTGTGATACCCCCTTAAGGGATAAAGACGTATAAACCTATCAACTAACTGTCACGTTTTGCAGCAACATATAATTTTCAAAATATTACAAATTTTATAATTTTATTTAATTATAGAATTTAAAGTACGAGTGAGTCATATAAAAGCTTCTGCATCAGCAATATGTCTTGTAAAATCAAGAAATTATATTTTTTTTCAGTTAAAAATTTAAATTTTAAATCATGCTGTGAAAACAAGTTAACTCTTAATTGAACTTGCTTATCCGTCAGAGTGTTGGATCCTGTTCAGATTAAAATCTGAAGTGTGAGTGTGTTGTGTGTGTATAAGTTTGACAAGGCTGGATGTCTAAAAATATTTTGTCCAAAGAGGTTAAAGGGGACCGGAGCCCTCCATTGAAGCCCATGTTAAAATGACCTTTTTTATGTACCTTTTTCTCATAATCTATTTGATACATTTTAATGAAATTTTTACTAGTTATTAAATGGATATTCAACTATACTTTAGTTGAGGCATTCTTAAAAATTTTGTTTAGTTTTTAAATTATAAATTTTTTAAGTGAAACTATACATATTTTTGACCTAAAAAACATCAATAATATTAAAAAGAAAAACAAGTAAGATAGTTATACTCAAATCCCTCCAGCAAATTTTAGAAACCAACTACTTAAATACGTATAAAAAATTTCAGGTTGATACTTAGAATAGTAGATTCTGAGAAAAAGGTACACGCACATTGAAAAAGTAAGTTTTGAGATATGCCCGTTTAAAGTAAACAATAGTGGTTTCTTACTTATGAAACATAAGGGGATTTTACCTAAACAACATTAAAAAATATATATATATTAAAAATACTTCTAGTACTTGAAACTTTTAGTTTAAGATATCGTTGTAAAGCTTAGATTGCATAGTTGAAGAAACACTAAAAACATTGAAATGTCATTTCTGAAAATTTTGAGGGGTGTTGTCCCCTTTAAAAAAATCATTAATAATAACATCAGTCCAAAAATGTCGAGTTTATGTAAGACATTCAATTAAAATAACCTATTTCAGCATACATTAGTCTGGGATATAACTCGCCACTATTTTTGACGAATTTAATATATATCTGATGTTAAAATATTCGATTTAAATATAACCAAGTTAGCATACAGAATTCTTGAATATATATTACCACTATTTTTTGACGAATTACTTATTTTAAAATATTTTGTGAAAGCCTGCATAATGAAACTAACATCCTTCTCTTTATTTGGTTTATTTTCTTCACGTTTAAAACCTGTCAAAAATGCAATACTCCCCTGGCAGAATCAAAATCCATTATGAATGACAAAAATCTGCATAATTCTATCTGCCTTTAGTAGTCACTGTACCAAACATGTTTTTGTTTTTTATGGATTCTTTTTTTTTGGCTGGTTTGGCGTAAAAATAGAAAGAGGTCACACTTAGTCTTAAGAGACGCAAAGGAAAGTTATGAACTTTCTTTCTTTTAGTGTTTTTTGGGGGATAATGGACGATTTTCCTGAAGATTTGTCTTGTTTGGTATCATCGAATTACTTTTAATTGGTGCGATTTGAAAACAATCAGAGTATGAAACTGTGACTCTGTAGAAGTGACGTATGAATGGTAATTTGAGATGGGGTTTTGGGATTTGTATTGATTTGTGTAGAAGGGAAGACAAGGGTGGATGACGAAACCATGTACTGGAAATCCAACTGTAATTAGAAATTTAAAAGGAATTTGGACAAAATTGCTCTGAAATTCCGAACAGTAGGGATTGAATTTGAACTTAGAATTTTCGATTATAGACTCGTTGAAAATTAATTGACATGTTTCAAGTGACGTAATTCCGTCCAGTCTCCATTCTACGATTTTATTGTGGGTTTAGGTGAGGATTTCTTCATTGATGATTCTGTTAATTGCAAATATGCATATTTAAGCTATTTCCGTGAATTATAACTATGATGGTTGTTCAAAGCCATCGTACTAGAGCTACATATTTGGGTGTTATGTTTTTATTTTTTTCGCCAAATACGTTGCCAAACTCGCTGAATTCTTACCTAAATGCGCCAAATGAGAAAAAAGTTGTTTTTTTTTTAATTTATAAGCTGGTTTGTTGTTCGAAGGCTATTGTGCTATAGTCAACCACATATTAAGTATGCAGCATAGAAATGTTCTACGAGAAAAAGGGTAAATAGTTTTTATTTCCGAGTGCGAGAATTGGATAAAAAGAAGGTATTTCACATTCAATAAACCACTTTATTCGTTATTTGAAGACATATTTTTATTATTTTTATTAGTTTTTGCTTCAGTTAGAGTGTAATATTAATTATTTTTGCTTTCAATTTTGACGTAACAGGGCGCACGAGTATCGCAAAGGAGCAGCCAATCAGAGCACACAAAATTTCGGCGCCTTTGCTTGGCGATATTTTTCTTTGCTTGTTCTTTAAAAGAAATGTTTTGTTTTGCTTTCATTTTTTATGGTTTTTTGGTGGTACAATTTGTTTGTACCATATGTACCATATCAAACCCAAAATACATGTAACTTTAAAAAAATTTATATTATGCAGGGTTTTATTCTTTGGTTAATTATGGTATTATTTGGGGTGGTGAATACAGATCCAATTTATAACCAATTATCATTACAAAATAAATGTTTATATTGCTTCTTTTTTTGTTTTTGTAATAATAAAGATTATTATTATCTTCGTCCCCAGGTTCAGTGTTAATAATTTCTTATAAAAATATGCATAGGATTTTTTTAAAGACTTGCAACAGTGTGCAAATATATAAAACTGAATTCTACTTTAATAAAATTTTTATAGCATATTATTGTTATTTTGTTTCTTTCTTTTAAAAACACAATACTATTAAAAATAGTAAAGAGAGCTAGACTACAATGGTTTATATTAACAGATGCCTGATTTCTATTTTAATAAAAATTTTGTAGTTATTTTTGTCTCTTCTTTTAAAAAAGGAACATTTCTATATTAACTATTTTTCACTGAATCTGAATAATTTGTATCTACCTGTACTAATTTATATTTAAATGTTCCATTTTACTGTAAATATTAATATTCCTAGTATGTACGGATCTGAATTTTTTTCTGATATTCATTGCTATATGTGTTTCTTGAACTATGAGAAAGTAATCATACTAACTTCCTATTTTAAAAAAAGGTAAATTCTTGAAAAAAAAATCCGATTTTTTTTTAGTATTTGACCATAGAAGCATTATTAAAAATATATGGAGGGAAACCTAAAAAAAAAGTAGAATAACCCTTGTGTAGTTCTAGCGCGACATTAAACCCAAACCTTATAACTTTCTTTTTTTTTATCCTCGGCGCAACAGCTCATTAGTGGGTCAAGGCCTGCCGTGCCCATTTCAGCTTTCGTGACCTAGGGCTCTGGGGTGCTAGTATGTCCCGGTAAGGCGGTCAGCTTCACGCGGAACCCCCAGTGTTTAGTTCCCAAGCATGCTTGGTACCCATTTTATTGATCCACTTAAGGGATGAAAGGATGGGTCATATGCTCTGAAGTTCAGTCGCGTACAATGACGCCCTAGTTTGCGTTGGGTGCGTACTTAGGTGGTGGCTCGTCACTTGACTGTGGTTCGAAATACGACGGCCGTTGCCAATAGCCCTCGTGTGGTTCTAGTGCGACGATAATTTAAACCTAACCTATTATCCAAAATATTAAATCTTTTAATAGAATGAATGAAATGGTACATATACTTCGATCGATTACAACTTTTTTTTAGACCGTGCGGAGAACGGGTATTTATTTGCTAGTATTCATATAATAGTAGTGTCATCTGAAAGTTATTCCTAGTCGAAAATCACTAACATTCAATTGTTACAAAACAAGAGCTATCAAAACTAGAGTTACCAACTTTGTCACGGAGTAAATACATTGTATTGTCTATAAGCATGGGTAGGATAAAAGTATAGATAAAATAATAGTATAAATAATTTATTTCAATATTTTTTTGCATAAATATTACCCTCAAAACCGGCTTTAAGAAAATTTCAGCTATTATTTCGCCATACAAAACAAAATGGCCTAGCATACTATCTAAGAGATAATTTGGTGTATATTTTATATTCATTTTGTAATCAAGGGATTCACCAAAGTCGTTATAAAAATCAATAATTGTTCAATATTAAGTTTAATATATGGGAAGCTGTATACAACATTTATAAAATAATAAAGTATTCGAAAGTTTTGTGTGCCGATGTTAAGTTGAGTCTGCTTTTATTTGATCCCATTAAAATATGTCAGGTTTTAAATGGAAACTTAAAATCCTTTAAGGTGTAAGTACTCGAACTTTTTTTTCTAATATTTCACTTAAAAATCCAATTTTTTTAATATTTGATACAATTCATAAGTGTATGAGGGTACGTGTAAATATATTTTTTTAATTAAAATGTTAATTAATTCATTAGCATTTTATGCATTAATTAGCATGTTTTTTAAACACTCATAACTCAAGAACTAATTAACTTAGACCTATAAAATTCCGATGCAAATTAATCACCAATTCATTCTGAAGGGCGTGAATCTCAAGCCAAGTTTGTGGCTCTTTTAGTTTTTTATTTATAATTTTTTTTATAATAAGCGATATTATTAAAAAAATCCATTTTTTTAGAAAAAAAATAACTTTGACATGCAATATAAAATTAATTTAAAAACCAAATCTTCTTTTTTGAGGTTCATGCCCTCCCACAACTTATTCCACAAATAAATAAACAATTCGTTTGACGTTAATTTTAACTTTAGTTTTTATTGTTTAAGCAAAGTAACACATGAGAAAAATGAAGTTTTGAGAAAATTGAGTTTAAAGGTTATAAAAGCTAACTAACTTTCATCATTTGGAAGATTAGAAAAACCTCTGTAATTTTTTTTATTAAAGTATAGTATCAGTACAAACTTTACATCATTTTAAAGAGGAAGAAGAATTTGGAAATTCTAATGAACTTAAAAACAAAAAATGCCTAATTTGGTTATTTTTGTCCTTTTCTAGTGTGTATGTATACCTTAAAGTTGCTATCAACTAAGATTTTACCAAATGCAGAACACTGGGTCACATCATTTGAAGGTCAAAACTGACTCTAATACCAGTCATTTCTTGTGACTCATCCAATCCACTGCCCAATGAGCGAGAGTGTATCAATGACTCATGTTTATTTGCAAGCGTCTCAACGCTCTGGATACCCCGAATAGCTATACGTAACCCATATTTAATCCACTTTGTAACGCTTTTTCGGAGAAACTGTTTTTGTTCCTTCGACTGTCGTTCTACTTTCGTTGACATTTGGACGAATAATCGTTTACCTATTTTACTCTAATAGATTTATTTGTGTTTATAGCTTGTGTGACCTTTGTTTTTTGGTGCCATGACAGTCTCAAATATCTTAATGCATACTACCTCCGGCACTGGTAGGTCAACGACAGCAAATAATTTGTCTTGCAAAATAAATCGTTAATTTTTCATTTGAAATAGACAATAATACATGTCACAGAAATCGTAAAAATAAATTCGTTAGAACACATAAGTGTGTCTGTTATTTTTAATTATTGGCTAACAGAGGACAGCACATGTTTAAAAAAGTATGAATATAAAGTCATCAATTTAACCGTATTAAAAAATCACTAATTTTCTTTCGAATATGCAAACTGAAAAAAAATGCAACACCCGCTGACAGTTATTCCATTTATTTTGAGAACAGAAAAAATATATATATCTTGAGGCGTTAGAGCTAATACAACCTGCCTCAATATGTTGCTACTTTAACACTCACATAAATGGAAATAGACGACTTGGTATTATCGCGTTGCATGTGGGGACAGACAGGCGGACAAAATATCTACAAGATAAGTCTTATATGTCATACTTTTCTAACACCAAACAAATATAAATTAAACATCTGATTGTAAGAACGCAAGTTGAAAGTGGGTATGGACATACAAACGGTCGGAAAAGTATCGTCTGGCTGCCACAACTTGGCATCCCAAATATTTTGATTGTGGAACAGTCTCCTTCCAAAAAAGGTAAGGGAGGTTTTGGGCAAGAGCTACTATGTTTGGCGATTCATTGCTTTTATGGGCGCATATTTCTTTAAGGTTTAGAAACAGATTATCAATTGAAGGGTAGATCGAACTTGCATCGGGTTCACTCTTATATCGATTAATGATCAAGTTAAGATAACAAAGAAATACACACATAATCGCTAACCGCTACCAGCAATCAACAACAATCCTCTATCGCCGATAACTGATGTGTAGTTCTAGTGTGATACATTATTTAGAATCAAACTCGACCAACAATCCCCTCTTCTCGCCAAACGCCTTGAGCTGGCAACCATGCCTCCTTCGGCTTAAAACCTTAATTCAAAGTGGAATCTTCCACAATCAAAATATTTGGGATGCCAAGTTATGGCAGCCAGACTATACCTACCCCTCGAAAACCAATGGAATGTTTTTCAATTCTTTACAAAACACAATTTTAAATATATTGTTGTTCACCAAATATGTTTCTATAAAGTATTGTATATGTGTGTAGGATTTCGTTGGAGTCTTAGGACATTATAGAAAATTTGGATAAGGAGAGACTGAAAGAAGCCATTATTCGTGACATCTGACATGTTTCTTCAACCCACTAGGCTACTCCAGCCTCCTCTGCTTTTTAAACTTTTAGTTCTGCTTAGATTTTCAGTTAATAACTTTGACAAATTTTATAGATTGTTCCTATGTGAAGTAGAACCTTCCAAATGCTACACGCCAATGAAAACATGTTGTATTTCACAACCATTCATGGAAAAACACAGCAATATCCGAATATGGAAATTTCCATATTAAACTCAAGGTCTTAGGACAAACGTCTTTCTACAAGTTCCGAGCCACCGAAGCGTGGGCTGTTTGGTCAATCGCTTTGATTGCTGGTCTGCGATTGGTTGATGCTCGCGTACTCTATCTCAGGTTTTAAATCCTTGTTCGGGAAATTTGATTGATTGATTTAAAGTTTTTGTGGGTGTTGAGTGTTTTGATTAAGGCGTTTGGATGAATGACGGTTTTTTTTAAACCCACATTTAGGGTTGTTGTTTTCAGGGTTTAAAATTTTAAAGGGGGAATTCATTTCTTTTGTTAGATACTTTTTTTGAAAGCTATAATTTATTTTGAAAAAGCAACACATCGATTAGGTACACACCAAGATACAGTATACGTCATTTTAGCTTCCACACTACGTTTATAACGTAAAAAGTGGATGGTATTATAATCGTTCAGTCCGTCTGTCTGTCTGTCCGCCTGTAAGTCACCCACTTTCAGAGCCCAAACTACAAATACCACAGACAAGTGTGATACATAAAAAAATTCAGCGCATCGATATTAGAATACATTGAAAATTTCAGAAAAGAATTCGAAGTACTTCAATTATTTTTAAAAAATAACTGCAAAATTGAATGCTCATTTAAAAAGCATAAGGAACCATTTTTATTAGAATTTAATCACCATTGCCATTCGCAACAATCGCTCGAGAAACTTAAATTCTTTTAGTCAATAAATTAAAATAAAATTATTTTT
>JAFNEN010001243.1:0-40980 GCA_019343175.1 Oedothorax gibbosus
TTCGTTCTATTCATTTAGAAAAAACGACAATTCGAACCAGAATGATAGCTTATGTGGCTTTAAAGTGGAGTAGGCTCATTTCGAGTAGTAGAACTCATTTTCAACCATGTGCAGTCGTACATGGTTGAAAATGAGTTCTTAATTCTGCGATTTATGCTTTCATTATTGAAATTATCATTGGTTGATAACCTGTTTAAAATCCAGGCGGAAGCTCAACTGTGATAGGTTTTTTAACCCTCCAAAATTACAAATGGGTTTTTCAATGGTTTCATTGAGGGTAGTGATATCCTAGGTTGTATTAGTTTTTATGTTCCTAATCGATCATTAAGGGTTAAATCACTTTTCAAATCTTTCCCCACATAAATATATTTCAATTGCGAATTTTTGTCTTTGTCAAGTCACTGTGTATGCATTGTATCACGGCCGACTCAAAAAGGCCAGAGAATATTTTTATGACTTCGGGATCGGGTTATCGGCTGTTCCGAACAGTTTTCGTTCCTCTTTTTCGGAACAGCCGTCAGCCCAATGAAAGGTACAGAAGGTACAGTCAGCCTTGCGCGAATAGATTTCGTTCTATTCATTTAGAAAAAACGACAATTCGAACCAGAATGATAGCTTATGTGGCTTTAAAGTGGAGTAGGCTCATTTCGAGTAGTAGAACTCATTTTCAACCATGTGCAGTCGTACATGGTTGAAAATGAGTTCTTAATTCTGCGATTTATGCTTTCATTATTGAAATTATCATTGGTTGATAACCTGTTTAAAATCCAGGCGGAAGCTCAACTGTGATAGGTTTTTTAACCCTCCAAAATTACAAATGGGTTTTTCAATGGTTTCATTGAGGGTAGTGATATCCTAGGTTGTATTAGTTTTTATGTTCCTAATCGATCATTAAGGTTAAATCACTTTTCAAATCTTTCCCCACATAAATATATTTCAATTGCGAATTTTTGTCTTTGTCAACGCAGATTTCGGACATTTGAGGTCCGCCGACTTTCGCCGTTCCTCTGTACTATAAGTTTTACTATTTAATGGAAATTCTCTATTGTCCGGAATTTTTTGATGATAGGAACTACCTCCGGTACCAATGACATCGAATAATCGATGCTATACTGTATTGATATTTAAATTACTCAAATGAATATGTTTAGCTAAAAATTATCAACAAACTATCAACTATTACGAAACTACCAAAGAAGTTTGATGCCACCAGAACCGAATTTCCTTATAACCACACAAATAAAAAATTATGGCTTTTTTTTGTAGAACTGTCTATGACGAATCACTTTATTATTTTTGGGTGTCCGTAGAATTCTTGAGAGGAACGACTCAAGTTTTGCAAACTCTATGTTTGAAAACCACTGAAATCATCAGTAAAACATTATTACGTTTATCCTAAAAATTAAAGTTTTGTTACATTCCTACTTCGCATATATTTAGAAGAACATTGTTTTATAAATTTCATTGTGGTTATTCTATGTTACTTAAAGTTAAACCAAAAATAAATATAGTATAGTAATTAAAATAAAGTAATATAATAAATATATAATATTTTTATTTCTAGCAGTAGCACTTGATATATATTACATCATCGCCAGAGTGTAGAAAAACATGGAGCAAAACAAACCATTAACAGAGGAACAATAATACAAAAATCGGTAAAACATTAAAGTGAAATATAACAACAAAAAACATGAACGATATTAACAATAAACATGAACACTAACAATATAATAAATATAGACTGAGTAAAAAAAATCAAGGAAAAAAAAAATCCGAAATTGAATTTTTTCGACTTTCTAAGACTCAATGTAGGCGCTGCCTTGATATATTTGTAATCTTCGCAAAAAACTGAACAAAATGACTCAACCAACTTCCCCCGATTCTTCCGAAAAAAATGTAAGGTCAGGTTGTACGCATTCCGGCTGTCTATTTCCATCGAAATTTAACAGTCATATCACGCTTCGTAATTTAGAACCCTGGTCAAGTGACTAGGTCAACACGTAAACGGGCACCCAAAGCAAACCAGAGGCGCCATCGTGTGCTTGTCCGGCACTTTCGACGCCTCAGATTTGCACGTATGTCCCCAGTATACTCAGGACAAATGCAGAAAAACACTCAACACATATATCCATTATCCATGCCTATGGGCGTTGGTAGCCCATTTGGTATAACATTGGATACGCTATCAGCCTAAATCGGAGTAGGGGTAGGGTAGGTACATATATATTCCGGCTTGTGTGCTTGATCAGAGACCCACTTATAAGCCTTCGTCAAGTAAGACAGACCCAGAACGATTTTTTACTGACACAGAGAAAGGAAGTACACCCAGGGCGAAGGCGGGAATCGAACCCGCACCCGTTACAGCGCGCAGACTGCAAACGTAATGGTCTGTGATCCAAACCACTAGGCCATCCGGGCCCCGCCCAGATTGGATTGCAAGCGTTAGTCGCTGGTTCGATCCTGGTGGCAGTTACTGCTTTCTTATAGACGGAAATATGCAGACAAAATCCAACTATAGTACACAAGTATACTGGGATATACGTGCTTGTTAAATCTGTGGAGTTCAAAGTCCCGATGTCGCTTGAAGTCCAGTTGGGTGCCCGCTTAGGTATCGACCTCGCTCGCTCACTCCACCAGGGTTGACAAGTTATAAGGTGTAATTGGCTATGTTAAAGCTCCTAAAGAAGACTAGAAATAGACAGCCGGAAACGATTAAAATTCCATGTCCATATGCCGGGATTTGAATCCGTTCCCTTCTGACTCCTTGGCTAGCTCCCTGACCATTCAGCCACCCAAAACCTTACCCTTTCACTTCTAAAACACTCACAGGCGTCCGTACAACTAAGGATTCCATAATGATATTCTTACACATATTGCGTACACATATTACGCGGAAACAAAAAACCTGCGTTGCAAAAGTGTTATTTTGAACGAATAGCCTACAAATCACGATCTATGGGACATTTCCATCTGCGTCGCTTCGGGTGACTTCAGTGGGGGCAACGTGGTTCCAGCGGCTACCAACAGCCGTACAGCAAATCCTGGCAGCCAGCACCGAGAAATTGGACGCCGTGGCAACTATGGCCGACAAGATCCTGGAAGTGACTGATTACCTTATAATCCATCTCGTCGACCAGGCAAAAAATCCATGCAACGATTGCCACAACCTTCGGAAGCAAGTTGCTGAACTTTCCAGGATGGTTCAGGATCTCCAGCATTCCAGGCCACGATGGAGAAGACCAGCTAGAAGTCCTTCTCGTGGAAGGTTTCCCAGAACCAGATCCAACTCCCGAAGCAGATTCGATCCAAGTTCTGGAGTATGCTAGTACCACCAAAGATTTGGAAGCGAGGCAAGAAATTGCCACAAGCCGTGCCAATTTGTTTCGGAAAACTAATAGGGCCGTCGCTTGAGGCCACAAGCGACCACGGCTAACCAAAGAGGCTGTTCCTGATCGACAAATCCACTTGATTACTTTTCTTGATTGACACAGGTGCTGAAATCTTAATTGTTCCACCTCAAACCTCTCAAGAAAGAAACCGACCACCTGGGAAAATGAAGCTGTTCGCCGCCAACGGTACGTCCATTCCTACTTTTGGTGAAAAGCTTCTACAAGTGGACCTCAACCTCCGAAGGTCACTACCTTGGCCGTTCGGGATAGCAGCCGTATGTCACCCTATCCTTGGAGCTGATTTCCTGAAAAACTTCGGTTTGCTGGTCGATATGAAGAACAACCGCCTTATCGATACAAGCACCGGAAGGAAGGTTTCTGCTCCAGTGATAGCCTCGTCATACGGAACTATCTCCCTTCTTGCCCAAGACAAAGACCAATACAAAGACCTGCTGTCTGAATTTCCAGAAATCATCAAAGTGTCTAATCCGGTTAAGATGAACCACCAAGTGGAGCATCACATTGAGACTACTGGTACTGGACCACCAGTGTTTTCAAGAGCAAGAAGGCTAACACCCGAAAAACTAGCCAATGCCAAGCAAGAGTTTCAATACATGATCAACTAAGGAATCTGCAGACCATCAAAAAGTAGTTGGGCTTCACCGTTGCACATGGTATCCAAGGTTAGGTTAGGTTTTGAATTATCGTCGCACTAGAGCTACACGAGGGCTATTCATGGTATCCAAGAAAGACGGAGACTGGAGACCGTGCGGAGACTACATACGGCTTAACAACGTCACCAAGCCGGATAGGTATCCAATCCCTCACATCTATGACGTAGCACAACAGCTTGAAGGAAAAACCATCTTTTCAACGATCGACCTTTTCCGTGCCTACCATCAAATTCCTATGAGAGAAGAGGATATACCAAAAACCGCTGTCATCACACCCTTCGGTCTTTTCGAGTTCCCGTTTATGAGTTTTGGATTGTGCAACGCAGCTCAAACGTTCCAAAGGTTCATGCACTCCATTTTACAAGACCTTGACTTCTGTACAGCCTATATTGACGACGTTTTAGTGTCGTCTAAAAATGAAAAGAAGCACATGCACCATCTTCGTCTGGTCTTCCATAGATTCCAAGAACATGGAATTCGAATTAACCCTTCGAAGTGTAATTTTGGTCAGCCAGAAGTCAATTTTCTGGGATACAGGATAACCACCAAAGGAATCCAACCAATGGAAGATAAAGTTTCCGCAATCATCAATGTCCCCAAACCCTTAACTGTTCAAGAAATGAGGAGATTTTTAGCCATGAATAACTTTTACCGTCGTTTCATCAGCAGAGCTGCAGAAACACAAGCCCCGTTGTTCCAGTTCTTGAAAGGCGCCAAGAAAAATGATAAGCGACAAATCATCTGGACTGAGGAAGCGGAAAAAGCTTTCCAGCAGTGCAAAAATGACCTGGCTACCCAACCAATATTAGCCCACCCTTCATCTTCCGTGACTATCTCTCTAGCTGTCGACGTTTCAGACTCAGCCATCGGAGGAGTCTTAGAACAGACCGGTACAAACGGTAAACAACCTCTTGCATATTTTTCAAGAAAGTTGTCAACAGCAGAGAAAAAATATAGTGCTTATGACAGGGAATTTCTAGCAGTGTACGCAGCCATCAAGCATTTTCGTCACATGCTGGAAGCCCGCCAATTCGTTGTCCTCACAGATCACAAACCACTAACGTTTGCATTTCAACAAAAATCAGAAAAAGCTAGTCCTCGACAACTCCGACATCTGGATTTCATCGGCCAATTTACAACCAACATTCAACATGTCAAAGGAGAAGCCAACGTAATGGCCGACACTCTTAGTCGAATTTCGACTATTGACACCCCATCTCCAATCGACTACCAGAAAATGGCGGAAGCCCAGAAAGGAGGCAAAGAGTTGCAGGACTTGCTAAAAAGACCTGAAAGTACAAACCTTAAACTTCAACCCATGCAATTCTAGAACTCCAACCTCTACAGCGATACATCTGCAGGTGTGCTTCGACCATTCGTGTCAGCCAGTTTCAGAAAATTGTGTTCAACCAGTTTCACCAGATATCTGCCGACCCGGCGGCGCAACGGTTAGGGAGCTAGCCTTTGGAACCTCTGGGTTCGGGTTCGAATCCCGGTAAGGCATGGATGTTTGTGTTTGTCGAGTATATGCGGAGTACGTGCTCGTTAAATCTGTTGGGTCCGAAAGTCTTGTTGGCGGTCATTGCGCAGTTTCCCACGGGTACAGGTCCCTGGAGACTATTTCCCTCCCCTTCAGGGACATGTCTAAATTGTGGAGGTGGCGATAGAGGGCAGCATCTGTCTTATATGTGTGTGTATGTCGTGTCCGTCCTTCTTGACGATGGTTTATAAGCGGGTCTTTGCGACCAAGCACACAAGCCTGAAAATATATGTCTACCAACCAACCAACCAGATATCTCATCCTGGAATACGAGCGACGCAGAAATTACTGGGAGCACGGTTCGTCTGGCCCTCCATGAGGACGGACGTAGCAACTTGGGCAAGATCATGCATCGAATGTCAGCGCAATAAAATTTCCAGGTATACATCATCACCTGTCGGATCGTTCCAGCTACCCTCCGAAAGATTCGAACACATTCCATGTGGATATCGTAGGAAGACTTCCCCCATCAAGAGGATACTCTTACTGTCTGACTGTCATAGATCGGTTTACAAGATGGCCCGAAGCATTTCCCATCCAAGATAGCACTGCTGAAACAGTGGCCCGTACGCTGTACGAAAATTGGATCTGCCGCTTCGGAGTCCCATCACGCGAATAACCACGGATCAAGGACGACAGTTCGAGTCAAGCCTTTTCAAGTCATTAGCTGCATTACTAGGCGTTGAGATAATCCGCACCACACCGTACCACCCATCCGCGAACGAGGCTATAGAAAGAATTCACAGATATCTCAAATCTTCTATCAAATGCCACGCAAACCAAGGATGGGCGGACGCGTTACCGACGGTTTTGATGGGTTGGCGTGCAACTTACAGGGAAGACGGCACCAACATCAAATTGCATGGTGAGTTTTTCACAGAAAGCAAGATGAAGACAGACCAGTCAACATATGTCGGTAAGCTACAAAAAATCATGAACGATCTACAGTACCAACTTCAGCTCATACGCGACGGAAAGTGTTCATCCACAAAGATCTACAAAAGTGCACCCATGTTTTCGTTCGCGTAGATGGAGTTCGCCGAGGATTGCAATCTCCCTACAAAGGACCGTATAAAGTTTTGTCAAGGACTGACTAGGTTTTTAAGTTGAAAATTAATAACAAGATATCCTTTATTTCCATAGACAGGCTCAAGCCAGACTTTCTTTTGTTTGAATCTCAGCCAGAGCCAGAAGCACCAATTTCAGCAGAACAAGAACCAGCAATGCCAACTCCGGTGACTACCAGGTACAGCAGGAAGGTACGCTTCCGCGCAGGACTTCGTTGACACTGGAGGGGGAGTAGATGTGGCTGCCCTACGTCACTGCACCATCATTGCTCTGCATTAAAATGTAGAGCTCGCGCAAGGTCGCGTGAACGACCAAGTGTTGGTTCCTATCGTTTCCGCGCCAGCGTGCAAGCAGAAGATATGCAAATATTTCAGCCAATATATAGTCGCTACAATGACATCTGCTCGGGGAGATGCTCGGATGCTGGTTTTAATCTCGGCACTCTGCGTCATCCAATATTTAGTTGTTGGCTAATCTTTGAATTTGTAAATAATGTAAATATGTTTGATTAAAACTAAGTAATTTAAGATATGTTTAAGTTTATTCTCAATAAGTGATCACATTCTGCCTTCGTACTATAAAGCTGCCATTCGCCACAAACTGGTATCCACAGAAAGGTCACATGGTAAACAAAATTCACTCCCAAATTTTATGAAATAAATGTACCCCAAATTCTTCACGCTTGCATTCTTAGATGTTTGAAAAATTGAATTTACTTTTTTACAGATAATTTTTTTAAAAAGTTGTTAAGTTGTTATAATTTACTCAAAAGTTATGATTCCAATCCCCCCCCCCCCCCCCCCCCCAAAAAAAAAAAAAACCGGAAGGGCGTTTCTGTTAAATGATTATTCTAACGCTAAAAGTATTCAAAGTTGAAAATATTGTACTCATTTTCGAGTTCCTCTTTTTAATTGTGTGGATAACTGAAATTCTACAAGACTCTATATCTATAAATAAACAAAAATGCCACTTTAAAAGTAATTACTACACAGTGTTTTAAACAGGAAAAATCACTCATAGTAATAAAACAAGAAGAATCAAAAAAATATTTCATCGGCTCGAGATATACGTTCGCTGAAGTTGAATGCCCTTCTCTTCAACACTTGAAGCACCAAACTCTAGACAAACAAACTCTAGAGTCATTCCACGTCAAATCAACACATTAAACATCACCGTCTCAGATTTTTTGAAATTTGGAACAACAGTAGTGTTTATATAGTTATTTGTGAAATGAAAAATTTTATTCACAAATATTGATCCGTTTAAAAAATATGGCACTTTAAAAGTTAAAAAAATTGGTCAAAAAACCCGCATCCGACCAATTTTTTCAAATTGACCTAGAAGCTTTCCTAATTAGGCTAGAGACCAGGGATAGGTGTCATCTGACAGAAATTTGTATGAACTTTTAATGATATGTAACACACTTAGGATATAGAAGATTTTATTTAAATTAAAATTTAATTAAATTTTTAAATTTAAATTTTAAATAAGCTTCTAGTTTAAATTTTTTAATGAAATTTGGCATGTAGCCTAATCTGATTTTTGCTTCAAAATGACGTATCCCACTTGTCTGTGGGACTTGTGGATGACAACAGTGAAAATATGAATAAAATAGAATTTGCATGTTATTTCAATGTAGATAAAAAAAATTTAGTTATTTAAATTTTAAATAAACTTCTAATTTAAATTTTTAATGAAATTTGGAATGTAGCCTAATCTGATTTTTTGCTTTAAAATGACGTATCCCACTTGTCTGTGGGACTTGTGGTTCTTTCTGTGAAAGTGGGTGACAGACAGACGGACGGACGGACAGACGGACTGAACGATTATAAAACCTTCCACTTTTTACGTTTAAAACGTAGTGTGGAAGCTAAAATGACCTAGATGGTTTCCTAATTAATTTAGAAATGGTGTTAAGTGCTAGTTTACAACAATTTATAAGACAATTTTAGCAATGAACAAGCAATGAATTTTTTTTAGCAATGAACCAATTCTTATACCAGAATGATATTTTACCCATATTGTTAAAATATTGTTAATATATATTGTTAAAAAAATACCAACTATTCATGAAAATAATTTTAAAATTTTAAGTATGCATTTTTAAAAAAAAAAATTAAAATTAAATTTTAATTTAAATAAAATCTTCTATAATCTGAGTGTGTTATATTTTATTAAAATTGTCTTATAAATTGCTGTAAACTAGCACTTAACACCATTTCTAAATTAATTAGGAAATCGTCTAGGTCATTTTTAAAATTAGTTGATCAAGTTTATTAATAAAAACAATTATTTATGAAAAACAAGCTTTAGTTTTGAATTTTTTATCAATTAACCCATTCTCATCCCAACATGATATTTTGTCAGATGATGTGAAAGAGTCCTAACTATTCATGTAATTAATTTCGAAATTTTAAATTATGTACTTTTAAAAAAAAAAAAATTTAAAAATTTAATTAAATTTTAATTTAAATAAAATCTTCTATATCCTAAGTGTGTTACATATCATTAAAAAGTTCATACAAATCTCTGTCAGATGACACCTATCCCAGGTCTTTAGCTTAATTAGGAAAGCTTCTAGGTCAATTTGAAAATTGTTCGGATGCGGTTTTTTGACCAATTTTTTGAACTTTTAAAGTGCCATATTTTTTTAACGGATCAATATTTGTGAATACAAATTTTCGTTTCACAAATAACTATATAAACACTACTGTTGTTCCAAATTTCAGCAAAATCTGAGACGGTGAGGTAGAATTTAGCCGAAAAGTGTGTTGAATTGATGCGGAATGACTCTCTAGCATTCCAGTGCAACTTCTCGAAGAAAACCGAAACCACACCTAAACTTGCACTTCATCAAATATGCCAAAAAAGGGTTGCTAGACAGCATTTTAAGTACTTCGAATGTCAAATAAAAGGACCACACACTTAGCCGAAAACAACGAGGTAAAAAAACGAAGTAAGAAAACAATTAGTCAACTTCCTAACCGTTACAAACGAAAAACGCGTATCCGAAGTCTCGGCAATTCACGTGATTTATTAAATGATAAAATGAGCTAGTTTTAATTAAATATCATTATATGTCTTCAGGGTTTATTGTTCTTTTATTCATCTACTTTTAAAGCCAAATATTAAACCAATTAGTTTTAGTTGTAAGCTTTCTTCCAAAGAAAATCACCAAATTTTACTAATAGTTTAAGGTAAAAAAATTAATAATAATTAGAGTTAGTTTTACTAACTATTAAACGTTATTTAAAAAGTTTTTAGAATTTTTGCTAGTTATTTTGCAATGAAGCTTGTGATTAGATATTCACTGCAATTTTATACAAAAAAAATTTCGTCCATGCAAAAATGGTATTTTATATTAGTAGAGAAAAAATAAAAGTTAACTAACTTATTAATAAAAGTTTTTATATATTTTAATAATATTATACTTAGTTAAACAATTATTCTGGTAGTTCGAGACCATCAGAAATGTTCGATTATTTAGTAATTAATTTTAAAGTAATACTTATATGATAAACACACAAATCGTTAATGTAACACATCTTGCATATTAAAAAGTTTTATTTTTATAACGTGAATTTAATATTTATTAATTTTTTGCTTCAAGATAACATTTGACCATGAATTTCACGTTCACGCATGCATAGATAAATGATAATCTAAAATTATTTTTTTAATCAGCAACACGACTATCTATCAACACGACTATCTATCATTCAAATAATGGTAGCGCAATAACAATTTTTTTACTATTACGTTTAGCAGAGGTCATTTTATAAATCCCCTGAAGCTTTCAATAATTCTTAGATATATGTTTCAGTGACCTTTTACCCCTGCTTATTCTAGCTAGCGATTGCATAAAAATGCTAGAAAATTGTTCAAAAAAATTAATTCAAGACATGAAAAATGATTACATTCCTGATTTGCATATCTCTATCAACAGTCTTGAATAATAATAAAAAAAGAGCATAACATAAAAAAACGCGATGAAAGGGGAAGTTTAAGAAATAAATATTATAAATGGAATTTTATTGTTAACATTCAATAAATATCCATTTAAAAATAATTTCTATCTAAATTTATAGCATTTATATACTCATTAACGACGATTAGCACGAAAATTGTCATGTGAAAGTAAATAATTTTTCTGCTTTCAGTTTATCTAAATAATCTAAATATAAGATAGATGAAGACTGTTGTATTGAACAATTTTCTAGGACAAATTAAGTTGCAAAAAAGGTGAATTTTAAATACTTAAAGTAAACGTTTTTATTCGGTAAGGAAGGTGTTAATGGTATTCACAAAAGGATCTTTAATGGGGTAACTTTTACCTCCTGGTGCGTTTTAATTTACCCCATGGTAGGTTGTAATTGGAACATTTTTCTTCATGATACACTTTGCTACAGTAATTAGTATTGTGTGTGTGTGCACTGCATTCCATTGATTTTACAAATTTTAGAAAGAGCTAAAGCTTTGTAGAAGTAGACGCCCCTGCTAGCTATCGCTCGCCTACCCCCGAGAATTGCAGCGCAATTCCCATTGGAGGCTTCGCGACCGGTTCGCTGCGCTCGCTGGTGAACATAAATAAGATATGTGCTAGCAATTAAAAAACAAATATGGAGCACTACATAAATGCCCATGAAGTAAAAAAGCTACTAAACATATCTTTTAATAATGTGACATTGATAGTTTTGTTGCAAAGATGTAGCAATTTCTGAAAAACGGAGGGGTGGGGGACGGGGTAGGGGATAATCACCTTTTGACTGGTACACGTTCAACATTTGTAATAAAACATAATAGAGATATTCATGTTTCTGTTCAGGAGGAGGCTTCACGTTTGCTCCCATAGAGGCAAAGGCTAAGGACGCATTGTATTCCCGTATGAAAATATAGTGTTGCCAAACGAAATTGAATATGTACAATCTGCAATATTTGGGTTAAAGTGTCTTTAGAAAACTATTTTTTGTTAGGGGGAGGGGGGAGAGGGAGAGATATAGAGATATAGATATGTATATTAAAAATATATACAATTTTTAATTTATGGAATTTCTAATAGTTCCAATTAATTTCGCATTACCCTTTTAACACAAATATGATTACTTGTCTTGGGAATATTGTAATTGTAAAAGGAACTTTTAATAATTTAGTGTAGATGCATCTTTAAAATATGAATATTTACTAGTTTGTCCATAATAGCAAATTATGATGACTGTAAAATGGATAAAACATTTTATTAAACTTGAAGTTACGTCATAGGTAATTCTTTTTAAATATTTTTGTTTTCAGAAGCAAAATTGGAAAATTCAAATTTTATAGTATTCAAACTGCAGAATTAATTTTTAAAATGTTTAAATTAGAAGTTACTGATTTCATATAAATTACATTATTTTTTCTTTTTGCAGAATGTGGCCGAAGTCAGAAAGTGTGGCCGAAGAGTAAAATTGTCGGTGGAGAAGATGCCAATTTTGGAGAGCAACCTTGGCAGGTAAGAACAAACCGACAAATTATACGACTATACTAACCGACGACTATATTAACCATTAACCAGTTCGCAATGACGTTATCAAAGCTAGGCTGTTTATTTGATATCGAGAATGAACCTCTATGAATCTATTGCAACATGAGGTACAAAATTAAAGGCAGTAAATGTGTTGTAAACAATACTGTCTGTGCTGGTCAACAACTGTACCTACAAAAATGACATGGATAATTTTTTTCCTGAAATACTCAACCTCACACTCTTAGGGTGTAGTTTATTAATTGTTTTAAAAAAATGGTCTAAATCCCACTTACGGGGCAGTATATGCGAAGTACCATAAATGAAATGCTTCACTTACAGGCCAAACTAACTTTATTATTTTGATATCGTTAAATTGTTATATCTTTTCTATTGCAATATTGTCTTGGGGGCTTAGGTTTTGAAATATAAGAATAAGTAGGTAAAGTAAACCCATTTATGTTCTTATATTTGAAATCGAGAATATTAACTCAGATAATTTTTTTATTCTATTTTTTATTATGGTCTAAATCCCACTTACGGGGCAGTATATGCGAAGTACCATAAATGAAGTGCTTCACTTACAGGCCAAACTAACTTTATTATTTTGATATCGTTAAATTGTTATATCTTTTCTATTGCAATATTGTCTTGGGGGCTTAGGTTTTGAAAATAGAATAAGTAGGTAAGTAAACCCATTTATGTTCTTATATTTGAAATCGAGAATATTAACTCAGATAATTTTTTTTATTCTATTTTTTTATTATGGTCTAAATCCCACTTACGGGGCAGTATATGCGAAGTACCATAAATGAAGTGCTTCACTTACAGGCCAAACTAACTTTATTATTTTGATATCGTTAAATTGTTATATCTTTTCTATTGCAATATTGTCTTGGGGGCTTAGGTTTTGAAATATAAGAATAAGTAGGTAAAGTAAACCCATTTATGTTCTTATATTTGAAATCGAGAATATTAACTCAGATAATTTTTTTTATTCTATTTTTTTATTATGGTCTAAATCCCACTTACGGGGCAGTATATGCGAAGTACCATAAATGAAGTGCTTCACTTACAGGCCAAACTAACTTTATTATTTTGATATTTTCCGTTTTTCCTTTTTTTTATTTTGCTTAACTTTAGCTTTAATTTAAGACCAAGATTATCGATTTCTGTTTAGTGGTTTTCTTTTTATAAGCATTTTTGAGAAACTCTTATAATATCAGTTCTTACCTAAACATTAATTTTCTTTTGCTTTTCCTGAAATATAAGGTTTTTCAACAGTTAGATGATGATTATTATTTGGAAAGAAAGTTTATTTTTTCATTTTACCTAAAAAGAGCATACATGGGGCAAGTACAAGGTTGTCATTATATTGCAAAGCTAAATATAAAAACACTTATATGGAATTGAAAATTATCTGAATGTTTTTGAATTGCATTCAATAACCAATTAATACAAGTCTTAAATCAAACTAGTTTAGTCTAAGAGCTGATTTCTAACCTCACTTTCGTCAGAATATCGCACCATGCGTGGAAAAGTGACATATCCCTCATGTTAACTCAATGAGAGATACGTCTTTTTTTCTGCAATCAATGCAATATAGTGGTCTTAAGGGGGGGTCGGATGGGTGTTTATGTCAAAAATTTTGATTTTCCGTTTTTCCTTTTTTTTATTTTGCTTAACTTTAGCTTTAATTTAAGACCAAGATTATCGATTTCTGTTTAGTGGTTTTCTTTTTATAAGCATTTTTGAGAAACTCTTAATATCAGTTCTTACCTAAACATTAATTTTCTTTTGCTTTTCCTGAAATATAAGGTTTTTCAACAGTTAGGAACATTTTTCTCGGAACTATAAATAATAGCAACATATTTTGTTTTGTTATTTCTTCCCCATTAATAGCTCTTTTATTTAAACTGAGAAATTTTAAATATCTCTGCTAAAAAAATTATATAGCTTTCAATTTGATTTTTTGTGTTTTTCAATACAATTTTTTTAAAAAATCACTGTCAAAGTATTTTTTAATATTTTGAACTATCCTCAGTTTAAATCAAAGAGCTATATGGGAACAAACTATAATTTTTTTTATAATGATATCTCATATAGTTCCTGAGAAAAATGTGCCTAAAGTTATGTAAATTAACATGGGCGAGATAGAACCATCCGACTCCCCTTAAAAAGTTTTTACAAGAATATTAAATTGTTTCTTTTACAGGTGGCTATTGTAAAGCAATCATTTCTATAAAGAAAAATTTCATGTGGAGGAGCTCTTATCAATCGTCAATGGGTGGTAACTGCAGCTCATTGTGTAGCTAGGTGAGTTCTTGGCCATTTTCAGAAGAAAAAAACTTAACTTTTGAGGTTTCTTTGACCTTTAAAAAAATTTCGTCCCTTTTGACAGTCCTCCTCTAGCAAGGTCACCTGACTTTAGACGATGCATAAACTCTCAGAAGAAAATTTACCGAATGGTTTTAATTGACGAAAGTTTTGCTGCGAGCATTTTTCAAGACCTCATTTCGTCAAAAATTACGAAATTTTCGTAAAATTCGTGCATTCATTTCAGAGAGCAAGGCATCATAATGGCATAAAATATATGTAAAATAAGTCTACAGGGAAACTTCGGAGTAATTAAAGATCTTTTATTTAAGAGTTATTCATCAGGAGAAGGTTGATGTGTCGTCTGCAGTCGACGAGAGAGTGTGATCGAATGCCCACAAAAATGGCGAAAAATCTCGAGCTCTGCTTCCAGACCAATCAGAGTTATGAGAAAGTTGAAAGATCAACTTAAAAATGTGATGACTAAACAGTTTCTGTGGGAACGATTGATCTAGGCGACTGTTTGTCGCCGACAGGGGGTGGTTGGGATGTTAAAGTACTAAGTGATATTAAGGATATATGAAAAGATAATTTAAGTTATTAAGTTTAATTAGGGTACAAAATATAAGATTTTGATGGGGTTAAGTTATAATATGTCATATATATATATTATTATAGAAAGGTACAGCGCTATTACACTGAGGAGCCAAAATAACTGGTATAGGCATACATCTGCGAATAAAGGCATATAAAACCAATCGAAGTTCGTCGCTATGTTCAGCAGCGTCTATGTGCTGCTATCATGACAGGTTATGAAAATTGAAGGTATTTTGAAAGTATCGTAGGTTGAGAAATGGAATTCCATATCCATGCATCTCCGAGGTGGATATGAATTTTGGATTTTCACTTACGACAATTTCACGAGTGTACCATGAATATCGATAATCCAGTAAAACATTAAAACTACGACACAGCTGCGGCCTAAAAAAGATCATGCAAAAACGGATCATCGACGACGGACGAAAATCATTAAACATGATATATTGCGGATACGTGATATATACGGCTCCAGAAGCCCATATAGGTGAATATTCATTAAATGGTTAACCATTTAATGAATATTCACCGACACTTGTACGACATAGAATCGACATAGACGTTTATCACATTTAATGATCAGTTGTCAATGGATGGACCCGGCTTTGCACGTTTGCAAGTTTTTAAGGTCAAAGCTATGTCGCAGATTTGATATTTTACTGGATTATCGATATTCATGGTACACTCGTGAAATTGTCGTAAGTGAAAATACAAAATTCATCTCCACCTCGGAGATACATGGATATGGAATTCCATTTCTCAACCCCCGATACCTTTCAAAATCCCTTCAATTTTCATAACCTGTCCTGATAGCAGCACATAGACGCTGCTGAACATAGCGACGAACTTCGATTGGTTTTATACACCTTTATTCGCAGATGTATGCCTAAACCAGTTATTTTGGCTCTTCAGTGTACAATCAAGCTATGTGTTTAAATACAAAGTAATTATATATTTTTTTGAACGAGAGACCTCTATTCATATTGTAATAGATACGAAAAAATGACTCTTGTCTGACAGGGTGCAAGATGCGTGATCGGTATATTTCTGAATACAGTAACATATGACTGCAAATTTTCCAAACGAATTGTGATTACCACGCTGATATTTCAGGACCTCCGGTTTACGCGTGAGAATGGGCGAACACGACATCAAGCAAACAACGGAGAAGTACACCCACGAAGAAATGGCTGTCAGAAGAAAAGTAGTAAACCCAGGCTATAACCCGTCCAACTACCAGCATGACATAGCACTTTTGCAGCTTCAGCGGCCGGTCCGCTTCAGGAGACATGTCATTCCAGTCTGTCTGCCATTCAATAGCGAAGACTTCTCTGGTCAGAAAGCTACAGTTACTGGGTGGGGTCGAACTCGTTATGGTAAGTTTCTAATGTTAAATCTGTCAGCGTCACTATAACAGATCTATTGGTGTCATCTGTGCACAATAACAGATGAATTGTTATCACATGTGCACGGTAACAGATCTATTGGTATCTTATGTGCACAATAACGGATCTATTGGTATCATCTGCACACAATAACAGATTCTATTGGTATCATCTGTACACAATAACAGATGTATTGTTATCATATGTGCACAATAAAATATTTATTAGTATCATATGTGCACAATAACAGATGTATTGTTATCATATGTGCACTAAAATAGATCTATAAGCATTACCGCATACAATAATCTGTTGGTATCATCTACACAAAAATACATCTGTAGGTGTTTTCTGAGTACAATTTGTATGAGGTATGACCAGTGCCCGACTTAAAACTTTAGGGGCCCAGGGCACGAGCAAATTTGGGGGCCCCAAAAATACCTCGATAAAATATTTGTTTGTATTTTCCTTACAGTTTTACCAAAAAAAATAAAAAATAGCTGAAGTAATTAGCTTGGAAAGCATGCTAAATCCCCCCAAAATAACAAATTTTTGTGAATTGATTAATTCAGATTTTAAACACAATTTCATAGTCAACTTTTGTTCATGAATTTAATTTTTTGCATACTTCATATTAAAAAGTTTGGGGCAGTTGTATTGAGCATAAATGTTCATGAAGAAAATTTGGGGGCCCCTTAAAGTGGGGGGCCCGTGCCCTGTTTGCCCTGCCGGAAATCAGGCCCTGGGTATGACAAATTTACCACGGCAAAAGGCTAAACGAGTTCATAATCTCCACTAATAAAAATAATAATTATAAAGTTCAAATTTCAACAATAACACGTAAGAGTACGCCCTCCAACTCAGACCCAAAAGGAACACCAAAATTATGTAAAAACTAGAGTATGCAACACTACCCGACTTTCAAATAACCTTCAATAAACCACATTAAAAGATAATTATATACAACATAAGATCGTTTCCTTAAGGTGTACGTATACACTTGAACTTTTTTAAAAATAATATTTCACTTAAAAATCCAATTTTTTTATATTTGATATAATTCATAAATGTATGAGGGTACGTGTAAAAATAGTTTTAAAAATTAAAATGTTAATTAATTAGCATTTTATGCATTAATTAACATGTTTTTTAAACACTCATAACTCAAGAACTAATTAACTTAGACCTATACAATTACCATACAAATTAATACCAATATACCATACCATAAAAACAATAACCATACAAACCATTTACCATACTAACAATATACAATTAATCACCAATTCATTCTGAAGCGTGAACCCCAACAGTTTGGGCTCTTTAGATTTATATTTATAATTTTTTATAATAAGCAAAAATAATTAAAATAATCATTTTTTAGAAAAAACTTGAATATAATTAATTTTAAAAACCAAATATTCTTTTTTGAGGTTCACGCCCTCCCCCAACTTATTCCACAAATAAATAAACAATTCGTTTGACATTAATTTTACATTAACTTTAGTTATCATTGTTTAAGTGAAGTAACACATGAGAAAAATGAAGTTTTAAGAAAATTGAGGGTTATAAAAGCTAACTAACTTTCATGATTTGGAAGATTAGAAAAACCTCTGTAACTTTTTATTAGAGTGGAGTATCAGTACAAACATCATTTTAAAGAGGAAGAATTAAAAATTCTAATGAACTTCAAAACAAAAATGCCTAATTTGGTTATTTTTGGCCTTTTCTAGTTAAGTTCAGAACCTAAAAAGTCTTTATGCAAGTTACTCCTTGCGCATGCTTTTTCGAAAACCTTTTCACAGAAACTCGTGTACTAAATTTGAAGTCTGTTGCTTTTTCGTTTTTCAGCCCTTTAAAACAAAAACGGGCAGCTTCACAAACAACAATCCAGAGGCCCAGCAAGGTTGGTTCAAAATAAATCGAATACTTTACCAGTTTCCAATGACTATCAAGGTTCTTCTTAAAATCTTCTACTCTCTTCGAATACACCACATAATCTGGTAAAGCATTCCACTCATTGACAACTCCTATTGTAAAAATAATGTTTTCTTACCTCCCTTCTAAAGCATGATTTATTCCATTTCTGATCATGTCCTCTGGTCCGGCTATTTAAGGTAAAACCTAAGCCCTCCATGTCTCCCTGTTTTATGAACTTGAATAACTGTATTAAATCACCCCTAGCTCTCCTGTTTTCCATGTTTAAAGATCTTAATCTGTTATCATAATCAATACCAGATAGACCCTTAATCATTTTTGTAGCTCCTATGCTGAACTTTTTCAAGCAACTCTACATCTTTTCTGAGGAAGGGAGACCAAAACTGAACAGCACCTTACGTACGCGCAATTTTATTAAAGCCTTATTATGACGTCCGACAGGTACTAGGAACTAGTGAACCAAATTTGAAGTTGTAGATTTTGGTATCAGACAGACTATAAGTAGGCTGTAGCCTAGAACGGCGAATTTTTTGGGGCGGCAAATTTTACGACCAATTAAAGCGGCATTCGGCATAATTTTTGTTTATAAAGCTACGGATATTTTTAAGAAAGAAAACAAATAATGTACATTAATGCGTAAACCGTAAACATATAAATAGTAATAATATTTCGTAGCAAACATGGTCGCTGCGAGGCCACTTACACCCCCTCCTCCCGGATATCGAAGTTGAAAGAAAAATAGTAGAACAGTTTAAAAAAAAATCGCCTATTTCTCTTTTGATGTAGTGTGTAAAGGTACATAGATGATTTTAATATGTGTAATCTATTTTAAACAGCACATACCACCCTATTTTGCAGCTAACCAGATATATTTCCCCGAAGGGGGAGAATATTGTGGCAGGGGCGGCAAATCAATCGCAACCCACAGGCGGCAAATCTTTAAATCCGGCCCTGCCCAACATATTGTTAGAAATACAACCATCTTTTTGATTTTAACCGCTACAAACAATACAAAAAAGGGGCTTCCATTTTAAGTTTTGATTTCTGTGAGGCTTTCGTGCACGTCAACTGTCGTCTACAGTCCTGACGCCACGTAAGATGCCTTATTCAATTCAAAAATATTTTTTTAATCATTTTTGAATTCTTTTCATTCCTTCTTTCATTTTTGAACCTAAACCTTACTTTTCTTTTGCGTTTCCTGAAATATAAGGTTTTTTCAACAGTTAGGAACATTTTTCTCAGGAATTCTAAAAGATATCAACATATTTTGTTTTGTTATTTCTTCCTCATTAATAGCTCTTTGATTTAAACTGAGGAATTTTAAATATCCTTGCTCAAAAAAAATATATATATATAACTTTAAATCTGATTTTTTTGTGTGTGTTTTTCAATACATATTGTTAAAAAGATTACTGTAAAAGTATTTTTTAATATTGTGAAATATCCTTAGTTTATATCAAAGAGCTATATGTAAGGAACAAAATATAAAAAAAGTTTATAACGATATTTGATATAGTTCCTGAGAAAAATGTTCCCAAAGTTAGGTAAATTAACATGGGCGCGAGATAGAACCAGATTTAAACAAAAGCTATCTCTTTTACCAAGGTTCATAACTGAATATTTCTTCCTTAAATATTTAAAATATACTTAAACAAATTATTTAACTACAATCCTCCTGTTGCAACCCAATGCGATTCAAACCTATTTTATTTAACACATTTCCCACAAAACCCATATTTAACTTCGTAACACTCCATCACGACATGTTTCAAAATTTATCATAGCCATTTTAATCCCGCCTTCGGGGGTTGCATCCCAATCACATCCATAGTTTTTCTTTAGCCCTTTGAAATGTTTTGATGTCGAATCCTTGCCAGACCAGATAAATCAAGAGGCCACTTTTACTGCTTCAGGAATTCAACAGAAGTTAGAAAAAACCAGTTTTAACTTGAACTGTCGGAATCTTATTTTGGAGACAAGTAGCAGGTCATCAGCCTTCTTGAAGCTGGAATCAACTCGCTTTGACTTTTCCAAGGAAACACTTACCTGAAGAATTTGTTAACACGACAAGGTTCCCAAACACTTTAAAAACAAATGAGAAAGGAACCTCGAAATTTGAACTGGGGCTGAAGATTAAGTAAACGGCTTGGATATATATTACAAAATATTATGAGTTTAGTACACAGAACAAAAAGTCGATTTTGTGTCATTGATTAGGTTCAACCATTGTATGCTTTTTTACCCATGTCTTGAAAACACGTTTGGTTAGCTTTATTTATAGATAGATTAATTCTGAATTAAATTTTTCAATGATAACATTAACGTTAACTGCTTTAATAAAAGTATTAAAGCAGGAATATAGCGTTTTATTTGATAAAAATATCTAGATTAATGATCGCAGTTAAATGCACGCTGTTGTACGAGTTGCAGAAAATGACAAAAATAACGTGTCAATATAAAGAAAAATGGGCAGTTTGTGTTCCGACCTATTTTTTAATCTTTATTTAAAAAAATTATCTTAAAATATTTTTCTTACTTAGTACCTGTAGTTTTATTTATTTCAAATCCTAATTATAAAATTATCACATTTTGTGTTCATTTCTTACTGGGAAAGATTGTGAGGTTTCCAAAAGTCAGATCGGTATCGTTTCACGAGTAGTGATGCATATTTTGAAAAGATATTTTTTCGTTTTATATTACCCTAACAAATACACTTTAGAATGAAAACTACTTTATTTAAAGTCCGTTATCAATATTATGCCGAAACATACAATAAAATGCAAACTATGCATGTGATTTAGACGTTATATTGCATAGTTTTTACTATATTGGGAAGTTTTAATAGATGAATGATATTGTAATTCAATTTAGTCGTCAAATCTGTAACGTCTCATCACATCTGCAAATTGGCACGATTTGCATTTTGGACTTTTACATTTTACATGTACTTGCTTGTTTTTGATGAAGACATTATTTTTGAAAAAAAAAATACAAACCTTCTAAAGCAAAAACCGATTGAGAGAAACTGTTGTTTGTATGTTTCTTACTATAAAAAGTAAAAGATACTGCAAAAGTCCATTACTACTTGAGTTAATTAAAAAAGTATATTCTCACAAAAATGACGGAACAATTCTCTGTCACACAAAATAATCTTTACTTTTTATTAAAATTTTTACAGAATACACGTCTACAAAATGGTTAGTTAACATTTAGTATTCCTATACATGGAAAGAAAGGCTATTGCGACGTTTAAACACATTTGGACACCGATAAGCAATTGACTTGAATGCATTTTTAAAAAACTTTTTAAGAGATAAAAAGCACACAATATGCATCCAAGAATTAAGCAACATCAATATAAATAATACATCACCTATGACCAAATTACTAATTGTTTAAACTTACCTGCGAATTCATCATATACTATATCAGAGACATGTATTCAATAGTATTAGCTCATGGTCTTTTTCTTCTAATAATGCTAAATTCATCAGAATTTATATTTATACAAATGGAAATAAATTTTTACCCGTGTATAATCAAAACGAATTTTTAAAATCCTAATTAATCACTAATGATAAGTAATCAGATTCGACTTAAGCTCATAAGAGGAAATTTCGAGTATAAAAGCAAGAATAAAAAGAAGCCAAAATTTATCTTCACATGTGAACCCTTTTCTTGGCCAAAATAATCAGCTGGAATCTCTCATTTGCTTGATCCAGGACAGAAAATGGCTCACGCGAGTGTAGACATCAGGATAACCTTTGTTAAAAGAAGCATATTGATAAGCATTATAGTTATAATGAGGATGCCGTGAATGGCAACAGCTCCAGTGGTCTTGTTTTCATTTTTGGTCTGGAATGACTCATTTTGGTATTCAAAAATGAGTTTTCAAAGAATATTTTATTTATTAAAGTTTCAAAATGCCAACTTCTTGCTGTGATGTTGGTTGTTCAAATCACTTGTTAAAGAAAGCCTGCATAACAAAGAAATGTTTCTTTTACATCTATGACGGCCATTTTGAGAGGGAAACCGAAACAACCAATGAAATCGCAAGACACAGAAAAATGAAAACAAGAGTGTTACGTCATCTGAAACAATCCCATTGATCAAAAACTGATATTACATCTAATACTATTACACCTACCCTTTAATAGAGATGGTCTAAAAACAGAATAAAGCTAAAAATATGTTTGAAAAAAAATCTTAAACACCCGGCAGCACAAGGTGGCCACAATTAAAGTTTCGACTTTTAAACGATATTAAAACTAGGAGGGTGTAACACTACACGACTTTTAATTACCGCTCAATAAATCAATGCACACATTTAAAGGTAATTATATACTTCCTAAGGAAATTTTAACAACTTAAAAAACCTAAAAAAGTTATATGGCAGCTACCCTAATGGGGAGTTTGCCATGAAGATGGTAATCTTGATTTTTTCATCTTTCCTGTTCATATTTTTTAAAGTGGAATTTCAACCACTGATGCTGACAGTCCTTATAGGACTTGAGAGCATCTCCACTACTATTCAGCCTAAATGCTGCAGGGGTATACCATGATTGTATTCCTGTCGGTTAAAATTTTATTTTACTTAATTGTTTAACACATTAAAACCGTATAATCTTAGTAAGTACTATAAAAAAAGAAGGAATCTTTTATAATGGTGGAGGTTTATGGAAATGATATGGTGGTTTTTGGTAAAATGGTTTTGGAAATGGTATGTTGATTTTCTCAGTTTCCTTTTTTTTAGTTTGTAAATGATTAAATCCCTATTTAGTTAAATAAATATAGAGCTCCAAAATTTTTATCCTGTGTTGAGACATATAAAATTAACAAAAAGTGGTATGAGATAAGGTCTACTGACAATAGTTTTTTTTAAAAAAAATGATGAAGTTGAAAATTTAAAAGAAATCTTAATTTTTGGCCATTTCGATACATATAGTTACGTAACTGTTCTTGTTCAACTAATAGTTCAATATCCATACCAACTTTTATTAAAAGATGCTGTGGGAACATTTTGCAAAAAAAATCTTTAAATTGTAGGAGGTGTAGCATTTTGGAAAAAGTTAATTTTTTTAAATTAAAAAATCTAATAGGTAAATATTGAAAAGTATAGATAATAAAATAATAGGTAAATATTGAAACATATGTTTATTGGCGGTTAGTTCTTTGTAAAAACATTTTAATTTGCATGGTAAAAATGCTGGATTTAATTTTTGGGGTACTGCGTCCCCTTAAATAGAAACCAAATATCCTTACCTCTCTTTGCACATCCGGACCCAAAACTAGTAAGGCCGGCCAGCACCCAACCTCTATCAGCTGTATGGCAAGCCAAGGGTCCACCGGAATCACCCTTTAGGAGAAAAAATCTAGTTATTGAAAAAAGGAGCCAAAAACAGAAATTACGGACAAATACAAATGAAGAGTACATACCCTTCATTGCATAGGAATGTGTCTGCATGGGGCGAGTCATTGCCTAAACTGGTGTAAGGAAACCGGTTTATTACTTGGTTCTTCTTTTGCGGAAACCCTGATTCACCCCAAAAACTAGTCCCATGCTTCTACCGTGAGAAAGGGAGAAACCGGTTTCCTGTCCCCAAAGTCCGCCTAGCAGATCTGATTACGGGACAATTCCTGCAATCTCATTGGCAGCCCAGCGTTCTCCCCCAAGATTCATCGATGCTCCAACTTTTGCTACGACTTTTTCGTTTCACATAGCGTGATATGAGTGCTTTGTGATCTACTGATCTGTGATCTATTTGGCAACATTTCAAATGTGTTAAACTTTGTTTTTATTGTGTATCATGAATTGAGAATTGCCCGAGTTATACATTTTTTACCAAATATATTTGGTACTTAGCAAGTTATAAGTGTGTAATTTAAGGTTTGTCAGAAATGTTCCACCTTGCTTTGTTATTTTTATCGAGTTTTCACTAATAATAATCATAATAATTTTGATTTTATGTATTTTTTGTTGCACTACTACTTTGGAATAAGAACTCGTACTCCATTAGTAAAATAATGACATAATTTAAGGGATACGGACGAGGGTTTTAGCAGTAGTTATGGAGCAGAGAGGATATAAAACAAAAAAAGTTCTTACTTGACAAGTGCCTTTTCCTCCAATCAAAGTCCCCGCACACAAGTGCCAAGCTTGGATAGGAATTCTAAACCTTGTTGTGTAGGCACTGCATTTTGAATTATCAAAGACTTGGATGCCCACTGCTCTGAGGTCCTCAGAAGCTTTTGATGCTTTAATTTGGAAATAAGGTAGAAATTTGGATAAATAAATGACGAAAATATGTAATGTGTATATTGCAGGGATTGGAAAGTTACTTTTAAAAAGTAATTCTGTCAGAGTTACTTAATTAAAAAAGTAACTCAGGTACAGTTACTTAATATGGAAAGTAACTACAGTTACTTTTAGATAAGTTATAAAAATAAGTTATAAAAAGTTATAAAAGTTTTCAAGTTATAAAAAAATTGAAATTTAACTATCTTGCTGTTTTTCAAAGTGAACCAAGTTTAAATAAATAGGGACAATCGGAAAAAAAGTAAAGAACAAAAATTCAACATTGTTAAAAGTTAAATTATTAAATACTAAGTAACTGAGTTACTATCTGAAAATTCATAACATAAGTATCGCGTTGCTGCAATCCCTGGTATATTTTATAGAATTATAATTTTTTATATTTGTAGCATTGAATGGGAAAAAAAGACATTTCTTAAATACAGCTCAATATTTTTATACTTTTTAAAGCTAAATTTTTTATGTTAGTTTTCACAACATCATGGCCCAAAAAGGCTTATACTCTGTGCCAACTAAAGATGATAAAAGTCAAATATGCTCGAAAGAGGATTGATCCGCGGATGAAAAGAGTTCCTTAAAATGTTAGCCTTCATCCAGAAAATATGTTTAAAACATTAATTTCGTTTTTAAGGTTTAACACACACAGGTTTGAATATTATTAAAAAAAAAACTAGATAATTCTATCTGAAAGGAAAGTGTATTTTAATTAAATTTTCCTAAGATCAATTTGTATTAAATTATTAGGTTACAAGAGTTTTCAGCCAACAGAGCATTGATTCTTTTTCACCGTCCCGTCCTTTCCAATCGGCAATGAATTTATTATGACCATAGATTCTGTAATTTTTTACTTTATCATAACATAAAACGTCGCACAGTTGGGTATTTGACTAACCTTGTTGGACAAAATTCGATTTCAAAAATTCCAAATTTTCTGAAAAAATTCGTTAAGAATACCGAAAACTTGAGTAAATTTTACTATACATTCTAATCGTGCAATCCCCTTATATATTTCCATTTTTAACAATATCTATAAGGTATGATTTTCTAAAATTCTAGTGGAAACTTGTTGATAATGATAAAGTAAGGAAATATTGTTTATATTGTGTCGATTATCATAAATATTGTGTATGATTTCTATAAAGGGCTTGAAAAAAGCTCTAAATTTCAATTCGATTTTCTTAATTTTTAAAAAAATTTTGGACAATTTCTCATATCGTTCCTCAAAGTTTTGCTTCGGTTTTAATTGTAATAAAAAGTATGGAATTCACGCTTTCGGATACCATAAAAACATTTAGCATTAATAAAGATAATAAACCAGATTTACCAGATAATAAAGGTCAAGGCCTTGTAGAAAAAATCATAAACTCTTATATTTTAGTATACTTTAGTGATAAATGCTTATTTTTCTCTAAAAAAATTAACCTATTATAGTTATATTTTAAAAATATGTATTAAACTTGGAAAAAAAATTGAAAAATTTCTCATCAAATTTTATACCACTGCTCTATGGGCCTACAGATCAAAACTGTGTAGTTTAATAAATTTATCCCCTCTCTCCCCCTATTAAATTGAATGTAATTTTTTTAATAAAATCAATAGATCTCAACCAACATTTATTTAAAAATATGGTATAATTTATAAATTAATTTAGCAAAATATTTAATACGTGACTTGAAAAAATGAGTAAAGATAAAACCTTTTGGAATACAGAATTCAAACAATTAATGTATCTGTTACCTTGCTTCTTCAACAAAAAAATGCCCCTATTACGTATAAAGAAAATATTTATAATAGCTAAATTTTTAATAGGCCAACTGAAGCTATAACTGTGCCGAACCAGACGATTGGGTCATGCTTTTTTCTTGTTACGATTGCATCTGCACGGCTGCTGTTGTTTTTACTTATTTGTCCTGGCTGATTGCGCTTTTTATTTATTTTATTTGATCATCTTTAATTGGCAAGGTATCCATATAACTTCACAGCAAATTACAGAAGAGTTTTTAGCAGGATTTTTTTTATTTATTTTTCTTTTCTTGGTCTCCTCATTTTGTTCTTAACAATGATATAAAAAGATAACAAAAAAACAATAACTTATGCAGGACTTACCAAAGTCTACTTTTCCCCAGCCGCTTGCTGAGCACCACTTGTTTGCAAAATTGTCGGTTTCCAACGGCAAGCAAATTGGTTTTATGTTTGAAGACTCTGGGACGGGCTCTGATAACTTCATCAAGGCTATATCATTATGGTAACCCGAATAAAAAGGGTAAGAATAGACGGCCTGGACTTCAATTTTTTTCTCACCAGCATCTTTTTCTTTCAGATTGTGTTCACCGATTCTAGCTCGCCAATAATTCGGATGTGGTAAAACGAACTGTGGATTGACAACACAGTGAGCAGCAGTGAGCAACCATTCTTTGTCAATCAGCACGCCCCCGCAAAAATGTTGTATCGTACCTTTTGAAGGATGGGCCAATTCTAAGCTAACCTTGAAAAAATTATTTATATTTTAATATATTATACTTTAAAAAAAACCGAATTACACTTAAGTTTGTAACAGCGGAAGTTACTAGAACAAGCATTTCAACACAAAAGCACATAAACATCTAATAAACAAAATTCTCCCAAATAGTATTCAATTCTATTTAAAATTTGTACACCCCAAATTGTCTGTTTTAATTTAATTTCTTTCACAAATTCATCTTAAGTTTTATATTATTTTCTATTTTTTAATTAGAACATTAAAGCATACTCATATCCTATTAGTATATCCTCAAGAACACGACACATTTATTTAAAGTTATATATACCATGAAAAGTATTATGTAAAGAGTAAAAGGATTATCCTTTTACGCTTTACCTAATAATAATAATCAAAATAACGAAGTATACTTAAATTTTTTTTTAATAAATATATAATATCAATACATTTATATAAAGGTATAGAGGGTGATTAAGATGGGTGGCCAACCTCAAACAGCGCATTTTTTTTTATGGCAGCAGAACTTAAAATACGCTATCTATTATGACAAAGAGGTTTTAAACAAGAGATTGGCATTCTTGTATATCAAGGCTTTTTTTAGCGGCAACTTTCATAATGACTTATTTTTTGTTATAAAATAAATGCATCAGGGTTTTTTTTTAGATTGGCGTTTGTTTACTTTTCCACAGTTTTTTAGGGAGGGATAATTCACCATTTTACTCTTAGGTACATAATTATCTTACATACAATATTTATCTACTAAAATTGTTTATTCATTAGGTTTATGTGTGAGGTTGAATCTAAATACAATAACTTTTAAAATACCAACCTGCCATGGGAATTCGCCCTTTGAAGCAAGTCGGCCTCCCACGATTCTCGAAGAATCATTCCCATATTTCGTAACACCACAACCTGTAAAAAAACACCATCTTTCTTACACTTCAATTGTAATAGTAATCATATTACAAGTATCATATAACAATTTGACATCATATCTAATACAATTTGAAGTTTGACAATCATATTTTACATTGTAATCAATCATATATTTTGAATTTGTGACTTTTACTATTCATTGCTTTGTTTTGCATTTTTATTGATTTTGAAAGTTTTTAAAACAAATCAAATATTATCTTACGATAAGCTAAGTCAGTGTACAACCAAAAGCATGTTTGTGCAACTTAACTCATAATATTTTCATGATAGTTTTAAAGTTATTTAATTTTGTAATAAGTTTCAATCGGGAGTTATACATAAAAACTATAGAACAGAGGAAGAAAACTTAAAAAAGTATGTATTAAGGTATCCGCCTACGTTCGAGACAAATTTTTTGAAAAACATTATTTATTAAAAGCATTTAAAGATATTTTTTACATTTATATACATAAAGTATACAGAAAAAGCAAAAAAAAATGAATACAAACTCTGTGTTAATAAATGTTGAGCTATTTTGTTGTTAAATTAGGGAGTAAAACACCATTATTCGAAACCTGATTTCATAAAAAATAATTAAGATAACTAAATTTCCTTTTATTATATTACAGTGCTAATCCTGTTAAAGGCAATGAACTAAAATCTAAGAGATATATTGAAAAGGAAAAAAGTTGTTGTTTTTCGAAACACAATACTCAGGGTTTTCGTAAAAAATTTCAGTTTTTTTTTTATTGTTACTTTGAGAACTAGCTATAAAAAATGAAATTACATATAGAACCCTATGATTCTAGTTCATTGCCTGTAAAACAGTCTGATAAATATGCAGGAAAAAAATTGGTGAAGATAGCTAAAAAACTTTTTGTTAAATCATGTTTTGAGTGAAAATATGTAAAGCAAAATTTACAATTCTCAGAAATGTGTTCTGAAACTTGGTTGGTTAGTTGAATGGCTGGTTATACAATCAATTAGTAACGATAGTTTTTTTTTTTACAAAGGGACCCCAAAAGAGCTAAATTGCATGGCAATAAATGCAATTTTTATTCCACAGAAGGGCAGCTAAAACTTTGTTGTTTACTTATATGTTTGATAACCTTTACTTTTGCCTGCCAATTTTCATTAGAGGCCTGCATTAAAAAAGCTTTAACAAAACCATTAACTGTCTCTTAATTTTAAGTCGAGGTTACGATTTCTACGCTATGCAACAAGGGCATTTTTGCAAGGCATCCCTTATTCTTTGCACATGCGTAATAAACACAAAATTAGGTTAGCGTTTCCCCTTAACCATATGCGAAAGTTCCCTATTGGTTCGTTTATTTTTCTGCCACTTCCTGTGAAATCGATTTCGCATGACGTTATCTAGTGGATCGTGCTACGCCATACACGAGAATACGGTTCGAAATCTTTTTCAATGCAGAATTTATCTCATTCCGTCTCGTAGAAGAAACGCTCGTGTTAGGTTCCCCTGGCCTGAGATTACTACCTTCTCATTTGGGCTGACGGCAGCGAGCTGTTGCACCAGTGTGTTGCACCCGTTGCACCAACAAAACAAACGTGTTTTGAAAACGTAAAGAAACAATCATTTATATTGCCAGATTACTAAAGCAAAACTTGATAAAAAAAAACACTTAAATAATGTGGTTTTGTAATAACACCTTATATATTAAAATTTAATAAAAAAAACTAAGAAAGAATAATTACTAACTAAATATAAGCCTTTAAAAAGTTAGTTTCGGTTTCGAAATAAGATTTCCGGTTGAATTCGACTACTTTTGTTAATGGGGTTGTTTCACGGAGGATCTGGTAATAGCTCTGCGGTTTTGTTTTCATGCAGCCGTTTCTCGCTCCAATGGCTACGGATCTGAAAAAGTGCGGCCGTTTTTTTTATATCCAGGGCATGCGCAGTAAATAAAACTGACGTCATTTGACAGTTTTTATAAAATTGACCGCCAAAGTCAAATTTTTTAAATTTAATTTTCGAACTAAATTTTACTGGAAGTAGCTATCTAGTGTCAACACACATCTACTTGTGCAATCAATACTGATGATGAGGGTTGGTGAGCATGCGAAGAAATCAATCGTCGAATGTATATTAATTTTCGTTTCAACATTTATTATCGTTTGCTAATAAAAATCAAATCGAGAGTTTTAATTTTACACTTCCACTAAAAGAAAGACTTGGGAATAGCATTCATCATGTACAGAAGGGAAGTTAAACATTTTTTTATTGCTATATCATTTACGATTAAATAATTATATGAACTTTTCGAATAATTGTGTTCTTTTTAAAAAGTTTAATTCTATCAGACAAAATTTTATGGAAATGATCAAATTTCAAAACTTCTTTTTGTAAAAATCATTTATTTCCTTTCATAGAACAAAAGAAGATGCACAACGTTTAAATTTTCTTATGTTTAAATCTCTTATACACTGTTCGAAAGTTATTATTTTAATTAATTGGATAATTTTTAATTTCTCTAGTAAATCTAATTTGTGTTTTATCATAGTAACAGAAAAGTGAAAAATGGGCAATTCTTGTGTTCTGTGTCGGCGGACTTCAAGGTTAAATAAAACGTTATTTAAGAAATTATTATTTATGAAGAATGATTTTCTTTTTTACGATATTGTAAATAAATTTTATTTAAAATTATTCATTTTATTTTTCAATTGAAATCAAATGTTTCCCTTTCTCCAAACCGTCAATAAGAAAATGAATAAATACTAATATAACATAAATGCATTTTCTAAGGAGAAAATAAAATTGTATACCAAATGCATTTTTACTCCTAAAAATAATACTTAAATGTTAAATTTCATATTGTTTACATTCGTTTACCACACCTTCCTCCAAATAAAATAAATAGAAAAAATATCAGTCGCTAACATAGACTGGCAGTGGCCTTTTCTAAGTACACGGCCCCACTCGATCCGTTCCGGATCGAGTGGGGCCGTGCTAAGTATTTTGGTCTATCTAGTTCAGTGGTTCTCAACGGGGCGGGTACGCACCCCACGGTTGGAGGCTGGTAGGGGGCGGTGCGCCAAAGATGATTTTAGAATAATTCTAAAATTACAAAAAAATATCGTAAAATTACTAGATGCATTTTGGAATCTTTTTAGTGACTTTAAAAAAACGTGAAACGCTTTGCTAGTATTTTTATGGTATGTTTTTGTAATCTTAGAATTAAATGGTATTTTTTCGTAGTGTTTTTCTCCTAAAACTGATGGCAACACTGTTAAAAGACATGAAAACAAAACCGCAGGCCCGTCCGTGGCTGAGTGGTTAGGGCATCAGCCTAGAAATTCAACCTTCTCAGGAGTGCGGGGGTTCGAATCCCACCTACTGCCAGTCATCCTATAAATCGGATCCGTGCTAGAAATAGTAGAAAAATCCTCATCACGGATGGGCCCGAGTACACAGGGACAGACGTGCTCGTTAAATCTGTGGAGTCCAAAGTCCCGACGGCGTTAGCGTACAATGTCGCTCGAAGTTCCGTTGGGTGCCCGCTCAGGTGCCGACCTCGTCACTTGACCAGGGTTCCAAATTACGAGGCGTTATTGGCTGTGTTAAAGCTCCTGAAGGAGGGTAGAAATAGGCAGCCGGAAACGATTACCTTACCTAACAAAACCGCAGAGCCATTGCCAGATCCTCCGTGAAACAACTACATTATTAAAATAATCATAACTTCGTTTCTAGATGACGTAAAATTAAACTTCTGGCAGTTTTGGAAACTAGAATAATTGGGCTATTAAGCTAAAAAAATAAAATAATAACTCTTAAATTTGGTAAAAATAGGTATTTTAACGTAGACGGATACCTTAAAACTAGATCTTTTTATATAAAATTGCAATAAAAATATTCCTTAACTTAATTTCAACTGTTATACAGTATCAAAGAATATACATTAAGGTTTATTTTCATTCATATTTTTATAATAAAATGTTTTAGAAAAAAATTAGCCATAAAATTCTTAGAAAATCATCCCTTGAACGGTTAGTACCTTTAACTTACAAAATTGTTATACCTTGAACATATAAAAAATATATTTTACCTCAGATATATCCAATGTTTTTTTGAGATGGAACCTTTACATTAACATACATATATTATATTTATGCTACTTTTAACAGTTATTATAAAGTTAATCTTATATTTTTAACTCGATAAAAGTAGAACTACGAAAATTAAAATGTATATGGTTGATGCACTCCACGTCCGAACCTTTTCAACTAGCCCGATCTTCGGTTCTCGAACCAATTGTAGAGCTCGTTCTGACTAGAGCCACCAACCGTGCCGTTCACAGCAAACATTTCTACTTATGCAAATTTTCGAGTCGATTTTTCTATATATACTGTTGTCTTCATGCATAAGGCACGCTGCTCACTGTCTTAATAGCCGTTACTCTTTGGCCGGCACATTATTTCAGTAGCGTCTTGTTTTTGTACGTTAATTTAATTCTAGTTGTTTTTATCGTAATAAATTTCCTTTCGTTTTTAAATCTTTTTTTTATAATTGCGTGAAAAAATCCGATTTTTACATTATAATTTTAATATCAGACGCGTGCGAAAAGTTATACTTTTTAGAAACAGTGATACAAAATTACTTTTTTTCACCCAAAAGCAGTGAAAAAAAGTAATTTTTTTCACTCTTTTCATAAGATGCCAACATTTGAAGTAAAATTTCTATTTCATAATCTCCATAAAATCCGGAAATTTATTGATCTGCTTTATTTATAAATATTATGCGAGTGAATTTTATTATTTTTTTATTTTTGAATCAGTATCCATGTTCAAATGTTTGACTTTAAACTAAAAAATTAGTTTACCTTTTGTAGTTCCAGAGATTTGTCGATGCCGATCTTCTTTACGTAAAAAAATAGCACGTGAATTATTTTTGAACCAATGAGATTTGATTTTTTTCACGTAATTATAAAAAATAGTGTATGAAACACGTGTGAAAAGTAAACTTTTTAAAACACGTGTCATTATTTCCTCGCTCTACTCGCTCGTGAAATAAAATCCACTAGTTTTAAAAAGTGTTACTTTTCACACTTGTTGCACAAATAACTATTATTTCGTCTTAATTCATTTTGCGTTCAAAAAGGTGCCACTTTTTTGCAATGCCTTACAATGTCGTCATATTTTTTGGGTGAAAGTTCATTGAACATATTCCCTAAAGTTTTACTTGCAATCTTATGAGATTTCTTTTTTTATGTATAGAAAAATGGCTAACCATATTCACGAAACGTTCGAGAATATAAAAGTAAAACCTTTAATTGATAAGTTAACTAATATTGAAACTCATATAAAACTATTAGAGACAGTTCCTACACCAAAAATCATTGACAATTTAGTGGACCTAATGAAGCTATTCTTTTATAGGGTTTATCCACTTTGCATGCAAAATTCAATTCATGGAAAATGTTCTAGAATCTAGTTCTACCGATATCTTACCGCCTAGACACACGGACGTTTGAATCAAGATAAAAAAAAAGATAAAAATAAATAGTGTCAATCAATAATGTTCTTAAGATCACTTTACAGTAAATTTGTATGCAATTTATGACTCCCACACAACTCATTATGGCGATCTGACGAATAGAGGAAGCTAAATTATTTTTGGCGCGAGAGATTGATTAGGGATTTTTCTCCAGCAGAAAACGTCTATAGTATGGCTAGGACAGAACCAAGAACCTTCTCGGTGAGAGGCTCGTCTATCATCGCCCACTTGGCAGCCAACTAACACCGATATTTTCCACAACGAATGTATCTGCATGCGAGTCACATATTGCGTCATAGCTATCTGTCAGGAATGAATTGATTGAATGTGGTTCTAAATTACGTCGCCCGTCGCCAATAGCCCTCGTGTAGCTCTAGTGCGACGATAATTCAAAACTAACCTAACCAGGAATGAATTAATCACTCAATGCAATACATCTGTATCCCTATATAATAATTTTGAATAAATTTTTACTTGCTCTGTAGAAAAAATAAGAGTTCATATGTCCAAGGTACAATTGGCTTATTTAGCCCAAGGTACAACCATTTTTCTTTCATGGGGATAAAAATGACGGGAAGTTTGGAAAATACTATAGTTAAATATACTATAGTTTTTTTTTTACTTTATATATTAACCCATTGTACTAAAACTTATGCTTCAAATGTGTCCGTTTCGTTTTACTCCGTCATATACAAGTAGGTTTGTTACAGAATCTGTCACTTAAACCGCTTCCACACAACAGTTGTGCTCAACAGGAAACAAACTATTTATACACCTCAGAAAGAAATTCGGCAAACAGAGCCTTTAGCTAGTTGTAATTAAACATTTAAACGATAAAATTAATTATTTTCATTAATATTCTTTCTCAGATTTAATAATTAGACTTTATCGTTTGCTTAATTTGTTTGAAGTTCGAAGAATAATAATTTAATCTTTTTTAATAAATATCATTGTGTCGTCACAATTTACCATTTACATTTCTTTCGAAAATTCAGTCATTTATCGTTTGTTAAATTAATTTACAGTTCGAAAAATATATATTAGTGCAATTGATGCTTTAAAAATAAAAGCAAAACTTTGCATATTTTTTATGCCAAGTTATAATTCTCTATGCATATTTCTTCATACATATATAATAAACCATCAAAAGAACTCTATTGTGGTTACAATAATCCAAACTGAATTAAATCACATAAATAAATATTCTTTCAAAAGTGTTTATTTTTATTTTAACAAAAGTTTCTCGTACGTTTAACGAAATGGCAACAGTGAAAATATTGAATAAAAATGGAATTTGCATGTTATTTCAATGTAGATTAAATTTTTAGTTATTTAAATTTTAAATAATTTTCTAATTTAAAATTTTTAATGAATTTGGAATGTAGCCTAATCTGATTTTTTGCTTCAAAATGACGTATCCACTTGTCTGTGGGACTTGTGGTGCACATTGAATATGATAAAATGGATTGATGTTATTTCAAGAATAAAAAATTAGTTATTAATTAAATACTTCTATTAAAATTTTAATGAATTTGGAATTGCCTAATCTGATTTTTGCTAAATGACGTATTCCACTTGTCTGTGGGACTTGTGGTTCTTCTGTGAAAGTGGGTGACGGACAGACAGACGGACGGACGGACTGACCGATTATAAAACCTTTCACTTTTTACGTTATAAACGTAGTGTGGAAGCTAAAATAAAAATGCAAGTATGACACACTATGAAATGAAGGTACCCATTTTGGCTTAGCTTGTAAAACAGTGTCAAAATTTACCAAATTTTAATTGAATTGGCCATTGTTGATATCGGTAGAGATTTACTATATGGTCCCCCTTGGCGAACTTTGTTTTTTAGTTTTCTTAAATAAAAGATGTTTGTTTAAATTTTCTTTCAGAATAGGTTATGCCCTAGTAAGATAGATATCTGTTAACAAATGTATTTAATTTTTGATTACGGGCAAGAAAACAATCTGAAGTGAAAATCTTTCTAAAGTACATCATAGTAAATATAGTAATCTTTTAAGCAAAAATTATTATATTTCAACAATTCAGAATTTGTAAAATTATAACTATTGTAAGATAACTATTTTCATTATAAGAAAAACATTTTGATGGAAAATAATGTAAGAAAAAGGGTTTTTTTTTTAAATTACAAAATTAAACAATTAAATTGCTCGTTCGTATTTTACTTAAGCGGAAATAACTAAAAGGAATTATGTATTTTAATATAACATTCTTAGTATAAGAATTGTAAGGAAAACAACTTTATGAAAGCTAACAACTTTATGTAGCTTAAGTGCTACAAATGTCTTTAAAATTAACAAACAAAACAAAATACTTGTCTAATAATGGATTTTTTTTCATAAAAAACATCAGTAGGGATAAATTTTGGATAACTTCATAGTAAGAATATGAAGAGATGAAGCTTTATTTAAAGTGCCCCACAAATTAAATAGATATAGATAACCACTTTTTCTAAAAGTAAATAAAAAAAATGAGTTTAACATATTTAATAAAAAATTAACTGCTATATTCTCACTATTTAAATCACTAAAATAAACACATTAATAATAAACTTTGCCCCAAATCATTCATAAAATCCCAAATGAGCACAGTAAAATACTTCCTGAACGTAAATTATTTAAAATAAATACTTTTTCCCTGCACTACAAAAAATATTTCTGCCACCAAATAATACGAGCATTAAAGAATTAAGCTTACTTTGGGCGACGGCTTGGTGTGTGATGTGTTCCGAACATAAAACGACAACAATTAGGAAAAGAATCATGACTATCCGTGCTTTAAAGATACAGCTGATCTTCGGCTCTCCTAGAGTCTTTTTATATGTTCTGCCGCACCCCCCTCTACTAAGAAACCGGCTTCTTAGTCGACCGCAGAGGCTTGGTAGGACAACGATCTAACCTTGCATTGTGGGGCCATAGAAAACAAGAAGCTCGAACTAAAATAGTTTTCTTTCATGTTAATTAAATACTTATTGAAATTCTAATAGATGGAGTGGGGGTCAGCTATATCATTTGAGGGGACGATTTCTTTTGGTTAAGTATTTGTATGCCTGTATTTGTCTTGAGTACACTGCGACATACGTGCTCGTTAAATTTGTGGAGTTGAAAGTCAATAATCAAGCGCACGATGTCGCCACTGGTTTGCTTTGGGTGTTCACTCAGGTGTCGACCTCGTTACGTGACCAGGGTTCTAAATAACGAGGCGTAATTAGCTGCGTTGAAGCTCCATGGAGGCCAGGAATAAACAGCCAGAAATATTACAACCTAACCTAACCTTACTATTCATCCACTCAAAACTACTATCTTGAAATTGCTCCAGCAACAAACATAGCTCGGTTGGTACATGTATTTCCGGCTTGTGGATAAGAAATCCGCTTATAAACCTTCGTCAAGTAAGACAGACACAGACAGAATTTTTACTGACACACAGAGAGAAATTACACCCAGGGCGAAGTCGGGAATTGAACCCGCACCCGGAACAGTGCGCAGACTGTTAGAGTAACGGTCAGCGATCTTATCCACAATACCCCCAGGCCCCTGTGGCCCCTTTTCTACAATCACCCATTTATTTATTGCATTTGGCAACAGAAATGGTGCATGCAAACATGCCATCGGGGACAGTTCAAACAAAATAGACAGTTAAAATGGACCCGTATGGCCTAGTGGGCTGGATCGCAGCCATTACGCTAACAGCTGCGCGCTGTAACGGGTGGTGCGGGTTCGATTCCCGCCTTCGCCCTGGGTGTACCTTCTTTCTCTGTGTCAGTAAAATTTCTGTCTGTCTTAGGGGAGACTGGGTACGTTTGTGACAGTCGCCATATTAGCGAAACCATAAGGAATACCGTTTTGTGAGTAAGGGGGAAAGGACCAGCTTGCCTGTCTGAACATCTTTCACAGTATACCATCAGTCATCGCACGACATTAACGCCAGCAGAGGCCTTTGTTACTTTTTGACAGTCAAAAGTAAGTATTTTTATTCAATTTCTTTTAATAATTGTTATTATATGTGTACAGATAGAGTAATGAATGTTTTTCCTCGTTACAAATTAGATTTTAATAATGAAATAGCAGTGATTACTTTGAATGTATATTATTTTATATTGTCATGGCGATTGTTTTTTGCAAAAGAGTGCGTTGTACGGTTGTGACACAATTTGTGGGTACGGTTGTGACACAAGTAAAATTTGTTTTTTTCTTTTAGATGCCCAGAAAATGCCTGAGCACGATAGAAAGGCGACGGGTGTGTGACCTAAGAAAATATGAAGACGCTTTTATAGAAGTGAAATGAGGGATTTCATTATGGAGAGCTGCGAAAAAATCACCAAATTAATCGAATGTCTTTGTTACAATACATTCGTATAAATGTGATGCATGGAGCCGTAATAAAACGTTGCGCGGAAATATATTTGGCCTTTCTTCTAAAGAGGCCTTTCTTCTAAAGAGGTACAGAAGTTAGCTTTTGAACTTACTAAAAAATATAATTTGAAACGACCTACTACTTTTGGGATGAGAATAAGATGGTTGGCGAGGAATGGTTTCGGTCATTCATGAATGGAAATCCTTCACTGTCTGTTCGTGTAGCTCAAGCCGGATGAAAGTTGCATTAATAGTAAATTGTAACATTTGTCTACGTATAAATACAAAATTTAGTCCCTAAGTACAATAGTCCTAATAGTACAATAGCCCCTAAGTACAATTGCCTTTCAGAGCAACAAGCGCTTCAATAAAAGAAATGTGCAATCTTTTTATGACAATTTGCAAATTGTTATGGACAGACACACCTATAAGCCACAGGATACAATTTTGGGACGAAACAGGCGTCACTACCGTCCAAAAGATTTCTTTGTGTTATATCTGAAAATGTTTATTTTTTTGATGTAGAAGGTGTTTTCGGTTTTTTTTTAAACCCACATTTTGATATATTGTTTTGGATTTTAACACAGTTCCCATAATATATAATTAGAAATGTTTAGTTAACTTTTTTAACTGATTGTGATAGTATGAAGACTTTGTAATAATAATTATAAATTTATTTATAATTATTGAATTTAATAATTAAAAAATAAATAAAAATTAAACTAAATTATTATTATTGTTATTATTGAACTTATAATAACTAAAGATGCTGCAATAAAAGTGATTTTATTCCATTTTGGAGTCTTTTTGAACCTGTCACAACCGTCCTTGGGGTGGGGTCGGTTGTGACATTTTCCCCTTTTTTTCGCTCCTATGAGTTAACTATTGTACTTAGGGACTAAATCTTGTATTTATACGTAGACAAATGTTACAATTTACTATTAATGCAACTTTCATCCTGCTACCAGGCATACTAACGAATTTATGGGCGATCAAATCAAATGAAAACTGTCACATCCGTACCCAGTCTCCCCTACTTGAAGATTTATAAGCGGTCTCTGATCAAGCACACAGACCTGAATATATGTACCAACCAACCTACTCGTGTGTCGGTTCATCACTTGACTGTGGTTCTACATGAGGACTACTATCTACTCAGCCAAACCCACCTCTCACCAATAAATAATTTCCTATACAAATAAAATGGCCATGGAGGTTACCTTTACAGGTTCTTTCCTTGCTTTGGTTATCCTTATTCCTAGAAATGGATAGCCAAGAGTAATAAAAACAAGAAGTTCATAAAGAACTAAAATAGCTACTTTCCTGTTAACTTAAATACTTACTGAAGTTCTAATCGGAAAAAAACTAGGTTCCTAAAGTAAATATCATCAACAGCCGTTTCTACACTAGATTTATACACATAAGAAAAAAAAATCGAAACACAGCACCCAGCTATAATTTAAACTTCTAAAAGCCAAAATCAACTATTTTCCTTAATATTCGTTCGCAAATTAATTAAATATTATTTATCATCTGCTCGTGATTTATTTGTAGTTCGAAGAATAATTAAATATTTATTAATAACAAAAGTAATGAAACTCCTCCGAACTGCAGTAAAAAAGTAAGAAATGTAAATTAAAACTAAGCATAATTGCATGCAAAAGTATGCCTTGCCGCTTTCTTGGTAGATAATTAATGAATAATCAAAGAATCAAATTGTTCTACATTTTATGACGTCATTCCAAACTGATTCACGAAAATATTATTTTGCTTCAAATATGTTTAAATAAAGTTTCTCATGCCATTGTTGATTTGGCAACAGTGATTTAAATGACTCAAAATTGAATTTCAATGCTAATTCAATGGGAAATTCGCCGACAGATAGTAGATTTATGTCCGTCCGGACGTACAGACAGACGGACAAAAAGTATGAAAGTTGGGCATCTGAGGTCATAGCTTTTCTAACAAAAAAAGAATTTTTAAGATCCGATGATTAGAACCGATTTTGGAAGGGGGGTACAGACAGACAGACAAAACGGACAGACAGGCGGACAGACAGACGGACAGACGGACAGACATACGAACAGACAGACAGATGGACATCAACCGCATTTCAATACCTACAGTGATTTAAATGACTTAAAATTGAATTTCATGCTAATTCAATGGGAAATTCGCCGACAGATAGTAGATTTTCGTCCGTCGGACGTACAGACAGACGGACAAAAAGTATGAAAGTTGGGTATCTGAGGTCATAGCTTTCTGACAAAAAAAGAATTTTTAAGATCCGATTATTAGAAACGATTTTGGAAGGGGGGTACAGACAGACAGACAAAAACGGACAGACATGCGGACAGACAGACGGACAGACATACGACAGACAGACATACGAACAGACAGACAGATGGACAGACAGACAGTTGGACATCAACCGCATTTCAATACCTACAGTGATTTAAATGACTCAAAATTGAATTTCAATGCTAATTCAATGGGAAATTCGCCGACAGATAGTGATTTATGTCCGTCCGGACGTACAGACAGACGGACAAAAAGTATGAAAGTTGGGTATCTGAGGTTATAGCTTTCTAACAAAAAAAGATTTTTATGATCCGATGATTAGAACCGATTTTTGAAGGGGGGTACGGACGGACAGACAGACGGACAGACGGACAGACGGACAGACGGACAGACGGAACATCGACGCATTCAATACCTACTTTTTCATTTTTTTAATTCTTTCGAATTAAAAAAAGAAAAGTAGGCTAAAATAACGCCGCGAATGAGGGACTCCCCTGGGATATAAACGGTTCAGACGCTGCGTATATGGGTCCGATGATACTCTAAAAATTGTGTTTAAACCCTTGTTGATCAGATGTTCCCTCGTAAATTGCCGCGGTTTGAATACGAGCCTTTGGGCTATCAGTCACGTAATTTTTGCGAATTCTTAAACAAACCCCCCTAAAAAATTTT
>JAFNEN010001244.1:0-40188 GCA_019343175.1 Oedothorax gibbosus
AAAAAATCGCATTTTTAAATGCCTTCGTACATTTTTATCTCAAAAGTTAATGGATTTGTGTTCTAATTTTCATTAAAATTAAGTTTGGTAGCTCATTTAAAACTTTCCTCCTCTGTTCTATTGGGATTCTACTCTGTTACGTTTATTAAGTTCTAAATTATTAGATAAGGTAAAGACTTCGCCAGTAATTAGGGAATTGCATAATTCGTTGCCACTAAACACGCACAAAGTTACTGCAAGCCAATTTTCCCTATTTCTCCATCATAAGTTCATAAATGTAGTGGCGTTCGCCGCATTATCTTTTATTATTTTTTTTTGGCTTCATACTTGCGTGTTTATTAGAGAACAATTGGGGCTGGGGAGCCCAGTCGGTTAGGCACTCGCCTAGCATGCGAAAGGCGCCAGGTTCGGGTCCGGGCATCGCCAAAATAAATGCCGACCTATAAACGGCCCGTGCAGCCAAAAATGTCCGACGAATAATACCCCGTGTAGAGGGAGTGCACGATAAAAATTGGCTCCAAAGTCCCAACGTTGCGTACGATGTCGCCCTTCACGGTTGCGTTGGGTGCCTACTCAGGTGTCGGCTCGTCCCTGGAATGTGGTTTTAAATGACGACGCCCGTCGCCAATAGCCCTCGTGTAGCTCTAGTGCGACGATAATTCAAACTAACCCTAACCCATACAACTGGGTGCGAATAGCCTCCCTACGTTAAATTTTCAACTTCGCCAAAAGCCGCCAATGCAAAAATTCAATCGGCCATTATATCATAGGTGTACCAAATTGCCAGTTTCATAAACATAAAGTACATACGCTATACGTAGAGACAATTGACATTTCTCAGAAATAACTAACCTAACCTCTCTAACTAACCTAACCAAGAATAAAAATTCACAATCGGTCAGGTTTTATAAACCAACTTCACCCTAATTTTTATTTTTAACTTTTCGAAATTGTTGGCTCGGTAAACATTTTACGGGCGCCGAATTTGGCGCGCAAAATCCAGCGTCATCTCCTCGGAATATGTATCGTGTTTTGTGGGCGTGTCCGGTTTGAATCCCGATATCGGGATTTCGTGGCGTGTGTTCCCGATATCGGGATTTTAAAAATCGATATTCGCCCCTTTTCCTTCATATTTTTATAGTATATGGGCTGTGGCGTCGCAGTCCATTGTTGAACGGAAGTCTCCCAATAGAAGCCCTGTTGGTCGCAATCTTTTGAAGAAATATGTCATTGATTTAGGAATGCGGTGTTCGAACATACTTTTATTCTACTTTGGGTCTTTTTTTGAAGCAAGTCGTGTCTTTTCCTCTTGAAATATATTTAAAAAAAATTACGTGCATGAACATATGCATCTTAAAACAACGAGCGGTTTTAACTAACAGTATCACTCTTCTGGTCGAAATGCACTTCCCTACTCACTCTTTGCGGATGGGAAAATGCACTTCCCAAACCTTTATACGAGTGGGAAATTTCCACTTCCCTTTTGCGGAGTGGGTAAAAGAAATAAAAGAAAACAATCTACGTCCTACACTTTTAAAAAGAGCGGTTTCAACTCAGTCTGAGTTAATTTCCACTCCTTTCCGGTGCCGAAAATAAACTTCCCCTATAGGAGTGGATTTCACTCTTTTGTTTTTAAAGTGTGTATATATGAAGAACTGAATATATTCCTTTGATTTGTAGCCAACTTGGAAAAAGATTTAAAATACCATTAAAATGTTTCCTTTTTTTTAAAACATATATTATCTTATGACGCGTTTACGTGTCATTTTGTCCGTCTTAGTGTAGCTTTGCTGCTTGACGTCTATAGTTAAACTCATAGTTCCCTGCACAGAAGCCACGACCATGGGCGGAGCTATAAAACGCACTGAGCAATCAGACGATGAGGAAATTTCAGCCCTTTTATTTTGTCTTCATCTGATTGCTCCGCGCGTTTTATAGCTCCGCCCGTGGTCGTGGCTTCCGTGCAAGGAAACTATGAGTTTAACTATTTGGGCTGGACGTTGGCCAAGCGGTTACATTCTTGGTTAGCCCGAATGATCATTATTTTAATATAACTCCCACACACACACCTGCAATTTTATTTGAATAGTATCAAATGAAAGATAGAAATGAATTGACACATTTTATACTTCAATCACGAACTCGTCCTACAAGAATCACCATTATAAATAGACACATAGCAAGACACAGATGCAAGGCATCACGTCATACGTGACGACACACTTTTACAAAGTGTTTCTTGAATAATTGTATTGCATGGATGTAATCCGCCACCTTAGAGAAATGATCGGAAGTGAGCGACTAATCCCTTGTGCAAACAATCTCGAGTGCACCTTGTGTACGTGCATACAGTTAGAAGAAGATGGAGATGTGCTTGGCGAGAAAACAAGTGAAACTTTGAGAAAGTCGCCAAGCAACCTTAGTAAGCCCACCACCAAACTAGTCACTGAATTGAACTGAAACTCTGGAAGGAGCATCAAAACGCTCGCCAATAGGGTCGGTGAAGCGCGGCAACCCTCCTGTAAGAGCAACCCAACTTTTGCCGCCGATCCTATGCTTTACCTGTTAAAATAGGCATTTTAAACCAACTTTTTCAATAATTTTTTAAACAGAAAATTGATATGTTATTGCTTTATGAGGTTCTTTATATAATGAAGTTTCGGAAACATGTACTTTTTAAGAAAAATAGAATTGCAGGAACAATATTTAAAACTTAAATTCCTTGGAGTGTTATTCTTGGCGAGCGATTTTGACGATCCAATGCGAACTGTCAAGTCAAAGTGTTAATTGTGATCGGTGAATTCACGCCAAATGTGGCACATATTCTCCCTAACTAAAGCTGTCGCCAAGTGACCCAAAAATAGGCTTCACCAGCTTTTCCTGGGATGCTCCTTCCAGAGTTTCAGTTCAGTGTGCTTAGTTCATGATTAAACGCATCACTTTATTCCTTAATACGCGTTAATTAAAAATCAAAAAATACTTTTCGACTTTGGCGTAGGTTGGTGTATATATTTTCGGCTGTTGCTTGGTCCAAGACGCTTAAACTTTGTCAGTAGAGCCACGACAACCACCATAGTGGATCCACTATTTTAGAGACAAGCATAGAGGACCAGAAATTGCTGTCACCCAGTATATGTATGGATTAGAGACTTTCGACCCAACAGATTACGAGCACGTACTCCATATACTCGGTGGTCTTCAGGTACGGACTCGATCGAGGACTTCATCCAGCGCTGACACTAGTCATACGCCACGTGGTGTAGTAGAGATCTGAATTTCAAGATTGCAGTAATCTTTTATGTAAGAAAATGCGTATATTAGTTATATTTGAGAACAACGCCAAGTCGAAGCCCATACAAACTTCACCGTAAAAAAATAGCGCCAAATACAGTCCCTGGACAAATTATTAAACGCACTGCAAGATTTCATGTAAAATATTAATTGCCGGGTGATATTGTACCGTTTTATTATTTTAAATTGATTTGTTTTTTATTTTTATATTATCCAATCAATTACCGATTTATTTGACATAATAAAACAGCATTCATTTAGAAAAGCATAAGTTTTAAAGAAAAGTGAAATTAATGTTAGTCAAAGTCAATATTTAGTTAAGCCACCTTTAGCCGCTATCAAAGCTTTCATTCTGCGCGGCATGCTATCAATGCAAGACTGTACCGTCTCCTGCATTTGAGGATGATGATTCCACACATAAATCATCTTATAATAAATAATTAATTTAAATTAATCTTAATCATAATTATCTTAAAATAAATACAAATATGTAGTCTACAACAATTCTTTTAAATAAACATCCATAATATTGTAGTTTAAATATAACATTATTGCATAAAAACTCTTAAGAAACATAAAATTACTAAAAAATATACAGTGCGTCTAATAATTTGTCCAGGGACTGTACTTCGCTGAAAGGATTGTTTGGGTTTGTTACAAGGCGATCGATGGCTTCACTTGGAAAACTGGTTTTTGTATTGGTTTTTGCCCGGCAGCATATTCATCTTCTTCTTCTAACTCTATGTATCCGTGTCGCCCCGCTCTCTCTCCCTGGCAGGCTTTCAATAATAATAATATTCTATCGAGTGGCCGGTGTCAGTGGGAAACCTCCCTTCCATTAATCTTACCCCGTTATTTACCTTTTTACTTCTGCCCCTGGAGAATTATTTTCCCCGAAAACATAAGGTTTCTATGACATGCCTCACTTTAGTGGTAAGAGTATGTGAAGCCTAATAGATGGATGTCATCTTCCACCTTTCCCGTAAGCTCTAGGACACACGCAAAGCGGGAGTTCGGCATATTTTCCATTTTGTGTTGGGGAATTGTAGTTAAGGAAAAGTTCCTCTAAAATCAAATTCACAAATGAAATTACGAAAAAAAAAAATATTTACCATGTTCGAAAGTAAACAAAAATGTTCAAAAATGACGCAATCACGAACGATTCTCCAGGCCCTGCGTACGTCACTGCTTTCGTCATGTGTGCCTATCGCTCCGCTTTTCTACGCTGAAGAATGTTGGATTTCTGTATGTGCTTGGATTCCTATGAACATTATTAATAGTAAATTAGAAAATTTAAAACCTGCTCGAAAAGCTGCATACTCATAGCGGGCCCATACTGCCGTTGGATAACTTAGGCACGTGCTGCGTCTTCAGCTGTTCATCGTTTTTCGCAGGCTTTTGAGATCGCTGAATTTGGATCGGCTGTAATTAAGTAATTATTGCGCCGGAATGAAGAAATGTTTTGGATTGATAGGAGTTTCTCTCAACATTTTGATTCGATTAAAAAAAAAAGAAATGCTCAACTTCCTCATTATTCTGGTAATTTTCGTCGACTTACTTATGTACAATGCCGATGATCGCAGTGACAATGTTAATTCAATTGATTCTTTTAAATGCGACGGAAGTGAAAACGGTTTTTAAGAATTTACAGGCGGTTTTTAATCAGGTAGTGGCAATCTATAATAATAATAATAAAAATGAAGTTGTGTATGTATGTATATTACTTATAGACTCTTAAACTAGACGAGTGTTTGACAAGTAATTTGGCACAAATGCGTAGTTCATACTTAGATTATGATTTTTGAACTTTCAGAGCTCAAAATGTTCTATATTTAGAGAAAGTTCGAATATTCTGAAAAAAATACACCACTTTCGCTCAAATCCGATCATTTTTTTTCCTTTCGTGATGCCATTCCGCAGAAGAAATTAAAACTTTTAGGAAAATAATTAAAATTAAAAATGATTATCTTATTCTGTTGCCAATACCTTCAGAAACTAAATTCATTATTTGAAAAAATAATTGACATGTTTCAAGTGACGTAATTCCGTTTAGTCTCCATTCCAGGATTTTATTGTGGGTTTAGGTAATGATTTTATAATGCAAATATGCATATTTAAGCTATTTCCGTGAATTATAACTATGATGGATGTTCAAAGCCTTACTAGAGCTGCATATTAGGGTTTAACGTTTTCATCATTTCGCCAAATACGTTGCCGAACTCGCCAAATTCTCACCTAAACGCGCCAAATGAGCCATTTTTTAAAAAAATTATAATGTTGGTTGATTGTTCGAAGGTCGTCGTGCTAAAGCTGTATAATAAGTGTGTTTGTAGCTATTCTCGCCAAATTCTTACCAAAAAGGTGCCACATGAGCTAAAAGGTTTTATATGTTTATGAAGGAAATTACGATAACTATTATGCATACATTTTATAGCGTATGTTTTTATTTTGGATATTTTTAAGGTAATATAAGTAACAGTATTTTATATTTTATAACGAGCGGGAATAATAACATAAGTTTATTATCCTATAATGGATTGTGAATTGTAGATATACTTGGATCAATTAAAACTTTTTTAGTCCGTGCGAAGTACGGGTATTTATTTGCTAGCGTTAAATAAATTTGAAGTGCGGGAAAATGTGCTGCCGTACATTTCCACTACAGCCAGAGTTTAACAAAGTCACTTCTTTATTGAAAGCAGCAGGTAAAGTTTTCGCTTCGCTCCGCAGTTAAAATAGATATTTATTTTATGATAAACATTTATTTTGCCAGCCATAATTAATCAAGTGGCCGATGTGAAACCTCCCTACCATTTTTCTTACCCGTTGTTTACCCTTTACGTCCCACAGAGAATTATTTTTCCGGAAATATGTTTCCCGCATTACTTACAGTGTGTGAGCCCTTATGGGTCGAATACGGTCGTCTTCACTGACATGTTATAAACTGATGCGTGATGAAAACCAGGGCCTGATCTAGGAAAACTCAGACTATAGGCACATCCTATTTTGGGGGCCCCTTTACGGAAAATGTTATTTATGATTTCCAGTAATGATGGTGCTACATGTCCTATGTATCAAATTTTTGCTACAATTTTATTCGCTTGCTTATAAACATCGATCAAAACAATCACGTTAGGTCAATTTCTCAGTCAAAATCGAGCAAAAAACATAGTGGAGTATCATATTTTTTTTTAGTTTACTGATATTTTGGAGATTTACAGCATTTTGCATAATAGAAACTAAAATTTAGGGGCCCTTAAAATTTGGGGCCCCTAGGCCCGGGCCTTATGGAAGAGCAGGCCCTGATGAAAACAAAACGTATCCAGGTAGATGCCCATTGGTGGGCTCATTAAATCCATCTAGGATGTCTCAATAGTCCTCGTGAAAATGGATATAAAAGTAGTTTTATCTACCATGGCCTCTCTTAATAGTTATTTATGCAACTAGTGTGAAAAGTAAGGCTTTTTTAAACGAGTTGAATAAATTATATTATATTATTATCACGTAGGATGAGTGATACTATATTAATGATTATTTAAAATAACTGCAAAGTATTTCTACATGTTAAGATTGTCTAGTTTCACATTATTTTATAATAACGTGCAAAAAAAGTATTTATTAAATTGGCATTTATTGATTGGCTTATTAATTATTTATTATCACGTTCAAATGATTGAAGGTGATTATCTATATGAATGATTATTTTAACAATCAAACCATAGCACAAAAGTATTTACATTACATTGGCATTGGAAATAAGACGGAAAATAAAGAATCGCGTTCAAAAAAAAGAATTTTACACCAATCACAAAGCCGCCGAATAAAATAGCACGCTCAAATCAAGAATTTTACACCAATCAGATGCTTTTACTTACTTTGTCGCACTAGTGCGTAAAAGTAACTTTGAAACACGATTTCGTTAAAAGTATATCACTTTTGGCCACGATTATTGTTTTGAAAAAGTTAGTTTTTTTTTGCACGATATTATAAAAAATCTTTTTATGGGCTTCATTATTGTTTTTTTTTGTTTGTTTCCTAAGTTAGATCTGGAAACATAAAGAAATTTATCTTAGAAATATCTTAGAAATATTTGTATCAAAAAGTATGCTATATTTAAAAAAAAAATCTTTGATTATTCACTTATTATCCGACACAATTGGCAAAAAAGAACATCTAAAAGTGATACACCAAAAAAATTTATTTTACTTCTTGAAATAGGTAATATTTAATTTAGTTTTCGACACACCTACTTAAAATAAACACAAATCGCTGTGTAAACGAAAGGGATTTCAGCAAACATAATCTTTTTCTGTATCTTTTTTTGCTGCATCAACGTTTTCTGAATTTTGTTTTGTTCAAATAATGGAAATGATTCGTATATTTAATTACGTACGATAAGCGGGAAAATCCCCACGCACGAAAAGAAATTATTTTTCCGAATAAACTGTGCTTAAAAAATGGTTGCTGCGGTTTAACATAGTTTTAAATGATATTGGGCTAATTTTAAAATGGCATTTATTTTGAACATTTTTTTAAGGGAACCCCCCCTTCCCCCCCCCAAAAAAAATCACTTCTTTCTTTGTCACTTAAAAAATATTCTATAGTAAAACAATATATTTATCATCCTATTTTAAAACGATGCCCCGTCGCGCAGTAGTGCTTTGCATTGCTGTGCCACAGGTCCGGGGTTCGAATCCCGGATTGGGCGAGGTTGACCCATCCTTTCATCACTTAAATGGGTCGATAAAATGGGTACCAAGCATGCTTGGGAACTAAACACTGCGGGTTCCGCGTGAGGCTGACCACCTTACCGGGACATATGCCTAGCACCCCAGAGCCCTAGGTCACGAAAGCTGAAATGGGCACGGCAGGCCTTGGCCCACTAATGGGCTGTTGCGCCGAGGAGTTTAGTAGAATTTTAAAACATCTGAATACTAATGACGAATTATGCCATTATTGCTTAAAACTATTGTGTATCGTAGCTATACTATGGTTCTTAGTTGCTGCAACGGCTGGTTGGAGAAATGTTTCACCGTATTTTAAGTATTCGGTTGAACCATTTTTCAGCTCTGCTTCCAACATATAAAAAATGGTTATGGTGAAATATTTCACCACACCGCTGTTGCAGCTACTAGGAACCATTATTTTTGGTGAAAACAAACATAAAAATTTTACTAATATTAACTAATATTTCTTACTATGTACTATAATTAATGAAGTTTTGGGAGAAAGTTTTTGATTTTACTTTTTAAGTACTAAATATGGGCCTTAAAGTTTGTATTTCAGAAGCTGGACTCTGGTAACAAAAAGCAGTATTTAAAACAGTTTATGGTTTACAAACTTTTTTTTAAATATGTGTTTGTTAGAATTTTGTTTAAATGAGGTTCAAACAAGTAAAATCTTTGATCCGGATGATTTTGTTGTTTCTTGTTTTTGAAATGCGGATAGTTTTTTTTTCGTCCGTTTTTTATTGAATAAATTTTATGTATCGTGTAAATTAAATTTGTTGAAAGAACGAACATGGTTCTTTTTTGTACTCTTTTGGTTCTTATTCAAAGCAGAGAAAGCGTAAGAAGATTGAAAAAAAAAGCACACTTAAAATTTCAACTGTTTTATGTATTTTTAAATATTAGATTATACTTTTTTTTGCCCTTGCAAATCCTTTTTTTTGTTTGTAGGGAAACACTATTTTTGCAATTAATTAAGCGAGAAAATAAAACAGTACATGCTCTACTTTTTTTCCAGACTTGTAACTTTTTCTTTATTTTCTTTTTTCGACTAAATAAAGAAAATAATCTTATTAAATGAGAAAAAAAACCTTTCAAAATATTACTTTCTTTTTGAATAAATTGCTACATATTTATTAAGGAAATATTTGAAGGAAATAAGGAAAAATAAGTCTTATGTATTCTTTTGTTGTTTTAATTTTGTTTTTAAGGTTTTAAAGAAAGTTAAAATCGTAAACCAATTTTTGCTGGCTTTTATGCTTTGTTTATTAATCAGCATTATTTTGCAATGTCGATTAAAAATCGGATTGTAGTTTATAGATCCTTACTATAACAATAAAAGTTCGATTCTTGAACAAATTCAAAGTAAGTTCCTTCGTTATTTATATTTTAAGTATTATCACACCCATGCATACACACCCACGAGTTTTCAATTCATATCATCTACCTACTTGAGGGATACTTTCGATGTTCCAACCCTTAAATATCGACGTGATCTTTTCTCTGTGTTTTGTTCTTTTATAAAGTTTTAAATAATGAAATAGATTGTGTTGATATTCTTAACTCTGTTCATTTTGCTGTTCCATGTAGATTTTTAAGAAACCATCGTTTATTTGTTAACGTTATTACAAAATCAAATGTCATTGCAAATTTTTTATTTATATAAATTTTATAAATTATACAATAAGTTCTCCAATGATCTGGATATTTTTAATATGTCTTTTAAAGTTTTTAAAGGTACAAGTGTTCGAATTTGTAACTGATTATATGTCTTTTTATAGTATTTTTTAATGTGTTTGCGGTTTTATTTTCGTGTTTTATATTTGTCTGTGTTTTTTTCTTTGCACCACTGTAATTGGATTTTTATCTGTAGTGTGTGTGTGTGTTTGTTCTAAATAAATAAATAGAATTCATTAAAAATATTCTAAAGATGTTGTAGCATCAGCAAAGAAAACGTAACGAAATGATCTCGTATCTTCGCGTTTATATATTTCAATTCTTACACTCTTAAAACAAACGAGCGGTTTTAACTCAGTCTGAGTTAATTTCCACTCCTTTCCGGTGCCGAAAATGCACTTCTTCTATAGGAGTGAATTTCACTCTTTTGTTTTAAGAGTGTAAACGAGAATATTTCTTTACTTTAGTACAGTTAAAAGTCTAGAGAAAATACTAACACGCGATACTTTGGAAACTTAACTACTAAACTCTTTAAACCCACTACTAACCACCCTAAACCTATAAACCCATTTTACTTCAACCGTCCACACAGACTGAATATTTCCTATGCAACTCAAATATTTGTCTCTTAAAACAACCCGTTTCCAATTATTAACAACCACCAATTGAATAAACAGACAAACATTCAGCAATGCAGCACTTCACTGCAAAATTTAGTTCGCGTTGTTTAAATAGAATTATATGGGACAAAATTTCATTTCTAGTTCAGCACGCTAAACGTAAGCTACACGCTGACAGTCGATTTTTGCTTGGGCTCTGGTGATTGGTTAATTTATTAAAATTGTTATTAGGCATCAGAAATCCGTTTGTGGTATAGTTTTTATTCCACGAAAGATGATTAAAAAAATTCTGCATATCCAATTAACACTTTTGGGTATGTGTAACGCTACACGACTTTCAATTACTACTCGATAAATCAATACATTTAAAGGAAATTATAAAAACTTGGGGCCCGGATGGACAAGTGCTTCTGATCGCAGACCATTGCGCTAGCAGTCTGCCGGCTGTAACGGGTGCGGGTTCGATTCCCGCCTTCGCCCTGGGTGTTCTCCCTTTCTCTGTGATAGTACAAATTCTTTCTGAGTCTGTATTACTTGACGAAGGCTTATAAGCGGGTCTCTGATCAAGCACACTAGCCGGAATATATATGTACCTACCCTACCCTATAAAAACTCTATATGGTAATTTCAATACTTTCGGCACTAGTGCGGTAAAGTAAATAAGAGTATCTGATTGGTAGAAAAACAAAATGATGTCATGAATATCTCCATGGAAACTAAATGATGTCATGAAACTCACTTATTTCTATTGGTTCATTACTTTTGCATATTCTAATATCTCCATGGAAACTACAAGTACTAACACAAATTTCAAGCCAAACAATACTATTTTGATTCAAAATAGAAAATTATTTTACAACTTTTCTTTTGCTACTTTGCATTTTCGAATATCGCCATGGAAACTAAATGATGTCATGAAACTCACTCATTGGTAGAAATACTTTTATGCGCGTTATTATAAAAAAATATTGTAAGCAAGCACGTGCCAAATGATACTGTATTAAGCTCTTGTCATTATTTCACTCGACCTACGGTGTCGTGAAATAAAAGCCACTCGCTTATTAAAGTATTATTTTCGGCACTAGTTGCTTAAATAACTATTATATACCTGCAGGTCACGTATAGGGGTTGGAACCTCTTTTGAGTACCTCCAGATACTGTTTACCATTTAACATTTTTTATTTAAAAAAAAAGCTTAATGGTGTAAGATCAAATGTTGTAGTATTTAACAAAGTGTCTGTCCGGAAATGTAACCATACTTCCAATTTAAGACTTTAAAAAAAAAACGTAATCTTATCTTATTCGTACAGTAATTTAATCCACTTCAGTTCACCATTGAAAGGTTGGCGTGATTTAATATTACGGTTTGGTACCATTAAGCAGTTGGCAAGGTGTTCCCGAACAATTACTCCCAAGTAGGTCTTAGCTGAGTAAATTGCAAACTAAATACCATTAATTACTTCAATTACCCAGTAATTAACTCGTAATAGCCCAGTGCGTACATTGAAGAACCGTTTATCCCCATTATATAATAAGTAAAACGTGTTCATTAATCTAGATTTCCTGAAAAATAAGTATTGCCTTTCACCCATCGGAACTTGGTGAATTATTTAAAGGGAACGTCGGACTCGTAAAAACCTATGCTCGAAATTAAGAGGGACAGCTGTCAGTCCCATAGAGCTAATGCATTAGTTTTGAAATCACAACTTCTGCAAAAGAATTGCTTTGCCATGTTATCCCATTTTCATCAGATAGTGGAATCACCATAACATCAATTTAAAACTCAATTGAAAAGAAAATAACATCCGGTTATTTAATTATTAATTGATAAAGTTTTAAAATAGTGTCACCATCTGCAGCATATTTTTGGCATTTTAAAACGTAAAAAGAAATATAATTAAGTAACTAGATAACATTTTCATTTCAAATTTGTTTCATTTAAATGTTATGTTGATGCCCATACCGGAGAAATAAAGGCTAACATGGCAAAGCAATACGTCTGCGGAAGTTGTGATTACAAAACTAATGCACTAGCTCTATGAGACTGACAATCCCTCTTAATGAAACAATCGTATATTTTAAACTCTAGAGTTTAGAGTTGCTGTGAAATCTTGAACGTTTTTAAGAAACAAGGTAACCACAATCTCCAAAGTAGAAGTATACCCAACGCACTCCAAAGTAGAATCTCCAAAATCGACTTCATCTGGTTGAATTTTCAAACGGGAAAGGTCACTAATGACTGGACCGGCCCCTATATCTTACTTAAACTTCGGAAAAGTTGGGTTTTGCAACTAGACCTTCAAGCGTCAATTATTCTGAAGAAGTTTCGCCATATTGCTATGTAATTGCATATTGTAAAAAGTGACGTAACTAAAGACAAAATAGATTTTTTATAACAACGTGCAAAAAAGTTCGCTTTTTTATATCATATTCATTCATAAATCGTTGCGAAAATGACACTTTACTTGTTTACGTCACAGACAGTGCCGAAAGTAGTACTTTCGGCACTAGTGCGGTAAAGTAAATAAGAGTATCTGATTGGTAGAAAAACAAAATGATGTCATGAATATCTCCATGGAAACTAAATGATGTCATGAAACTCACTTATTTCTATTGGTTCATTACTTTTGCATTTTATAATATCTCCATGGAAACTACAAGTACTACAAAAATTATCAAAGGAAATTAAATAAGGCAAAAGTAAGAACACTAATTTCACGCCATCCAATATCTCCATGGAAACTAAATGATGTCATGAAAATCACTCATTGGTAGAAATACTTTTTTGCACGTTATTATAAAAAATATTGTAAGCAAGCACGTGCCAAATAATACTTTATCAAGCTCTTGTCATTATTTCACTCGACCTACGGTCTCGTGAAATAAATGCCATTCGCTTAATAAAGTATTATTTTTGGCACTAGTTGCTTAAATAACTATTATGGCGCAAATGATGGTTTAATGTACAAATTATATGACAAAATTTCGAAATCTATTGATCGGTGAATTTCTTAAAATCATCAAAACCGCTGATCTATTATTAACTTATTCGCTTATTTTCTATGTACTGAGGTAGCAGCACGACAAAACCGTAGTACTTTAATTGACGACTAGAACGACCACGCCTACAGTGACGTCACAAATACGTCAAACGTTGTCTTAATACCCCACAAGCAAGACACGCTTCGCCCCGTTCGAATTGTCCATTGGGGGCTGGGGAGCCCAGTCGGTTAGGCATTCGCCTAGCATGCGAAAGGTCCCAGGCTCGGGTCCAGGCATCGCCAAAATAACTGCCGTCCTATAAACGGCCCGTGCAGCCAAAAATGTCCGACGAATAATACCCCGTGTAGAGGGAGTGCACGTTAAATATCCTTCAAAGTCCTGACGCTGCGTACGATGTCGCCCTTAACGGTTGCGTTGGGTGCCTATTCAGGTGTCGGCTCGTCACATGACAGTGGTTCTAAAATACAACGTCCGTCGCCAATAGCCCTCGTGTAGCTCTAGTGCGACGATAATTCAAACTAAAACCAAAAACTCGAATTGTCCATTACAAAATCGTCTGCCACCGATAAGTAACTTCTCTCTCTACATCTTCGGAAGTGCCACTGTAATTGTATTATTGCTCGAATTTTACCATTATTCTCCAGTACAAAATGACTAACGTTCGCCATTTCCAATAATATGTGACCCTTTATCATCAAATTTTAAGATAAGTGCCTATATATACAACTCAACAATGGTTCTGTAGAATTGTCCAAAGAGCCGTTATTTGTTTCTGGCCATTTTCCGGATAATTTTGTCGGCGGGACAAGAGGAGTGTATTTATGGTGGTCGAAGCCCTGCAATTTTATTTCATCGCTTTGGTGGAAACATTCTATAAGCTTTCGAACCAAAATGGAGTGAGTAATAACTGCCACTTTCAAATTTTGTTCATAGTCAGGGGGAAATTGTGCATTACACCAGGAATGATCTAGAAACACTCGGACTATGGCACAACCATAGATATCGTAATTAAAGTATTAGATTGGCAGATCACGTGACCTCCAATGCTATAACGACGGGACGGACGCGCATGGAGACCAGAATGAGAGGGCAAATGGGCCAGTGTTGCCACCACATTAAGGAGAAAAATACTACGAAAAAATACCGTTTAATTCTAAAATGACAAAAAAAAATACCATAAAAATACTAGCTGCATTTTGGAATCTTTTTAGTGACTTTAAAAAAAAAAAACGTGAAACGCTTTTTTAGTATTTTTATGGTATTTTTTTTTGTAATTCTAGAATTAAACGGTATTTTTTCGTAGGATTTTTCTCCTTAATGTGGTGGCAACACTGGCCCATTTGCCCTCTTATTTTGGTCTCCATGCGCGTCCGTCCCGTCGTTATAGCATTGGAGGTCACGTGATCTGCCAATCTAATACGTTAGCTATGTATGATATCTATGGGCACAACTAATTTCGAGGGGCCCTTGACGGAAAATGCTGTGTAATGTTGCCCGTATAATGATGGTGTTAATTGGCCCATGTTTCGTAAGGTAAGGTAAGGTAAGGTAATCGTTTCCGGCTGCCTATTTCTAGCCTCCTTCAGGAGCTTTAACACAGCCAATAACGCCTCGTATTTTAGAACCCTGGTCAAGTGACGAGGTCGACACCTGAGCGGGCACCCAACGGAACTTCGAGCGACATCGTACGCTAACGCCGTCGGGACTTTGGACTCCACAGATTTAACGAGCACGTCTGTCCCTGTGTACTCGGGCCCATCCGTGATCCATGTTTCGTATTTTTGGCTACCATTCTATCGGCTTCCTTATAACATAGATCAGATTTAAGATGAATATTTCCTCGGATCCTGTGGTGCTAGTAAAATGAACGATCTAGTGAAACGAACTATTTCAACCAATATGTCATCTTATGTAACTCGTTCTGGTTATATGCAAATGTTGATGTATTTGATTCTCTATATAAGCGTGCACTGCCCATGTTCCGGCAGTCTCGCTTATCTGTAGCACTGTGCCTTAAGCACAGCATAAAATTTTACCTTTTAGTTACCTTAGTTTATTCTACCTTAGTTGTTGAAATAAATTATACATTTGTTCCTGTTTACAACTAGTCTTCTTTCAAATGCATATCACCTTCTACAATACAACCTTCTATTAATGAGTCAAGTAGGGCACTGATCGAAGGCCATCAGTATATTCTACAATACTATACACAAGCTTTGGAAGAGCATTGTCATAATAACTCATTCAAATTAGGACAACAATATATTGTTTAACATGGCGAGGGCAGTCTGTGGTAGTTAACCTCCTATTGAAGCTATCTGACAGAAAACGTGCAATGTTGAATTGAGGTGAATGATGACTTTGGACGTTTTCACACAAATTCTTTAACTTTGCCGATTTCATTTTATGCTCACCAAAATAAATTCAATCGTGCAGTCTGTGTAGGTGATGTCGAGGTCATCCTATGACGTCGAATTAAAATTTCGAGGCATATATTATCTGTGTGTTAAAACTCTTAATGGGGGTTTGGGCTGGCCCAGTCGGTTAGGCATTCGCCTAGCATGCGAAAGGTCCCAGGCCCCCATTAATTCGCTTGTTTCACGTGACGTAAATCCTTGATGCTTTCATTACTGAATTTCATGTGTAGTTCATTCGGTCATTGGTGGTATAACACAGTAAGTTTTGACCACTACATTGATTTACCAATCGAGACCTTATTTTCATTCCCGTGGAACTGTTGCCACTCAAGTCGTGAAACATACCAAACAATAGTATATGTAGGACATTTTCTGCGTTGCGTCTCTGTACCTCTCAGCCGCCGAATTTATTCATCCCAGCAAAGTTTATGTTCCCATTCTTCCGAACACCGCCATCTTTTACGTCTCAAAAATTCATGTCTCATAATTTCAGGGGGTTATTTCCGCATCATTCGGTCACAGAATTTTCGATTTCTTCTCGAAAAATATCTATTTATGAGTTGGAGGGGGTCATTTTTTTTTACTCTTTCGGCATGAATTCCTCCTCTGAATCGCGTTCGCTTGATTTGAGAAAATCCGTGGGCCGGCAAATTGCGGCTAAGCCTACATGATTCCAAAGAACTTATCCCATAAATGTGCCCGGATGCGGGAAAAGTGACATAAGGTGGGAACCATTGATATCATAGTTAAAGTATTAGATTAGCAGATCACGTGACCTCCAATGCTAACGACGGAAATGTTTTTAAATCCTTACCTCTTCATACAATCCTACTTTGAATAATTTCTCATCTCTGCTCTTTTCTAAAGTATTCGAACAATAGTGATTTTCGTACTAAAAAAAAATTATAATATTAACCTTTTCACACTGCCGTGCCAAAAAACAACAAATATATTTGTTTCCTTCTTTGTGGATTGAAACTCAACAGAAATAACCATAAAACAAAACATTTCCCTTAAAAAATTATCTTTTTCAACTTTTCTCTTAAAATTTCTTCGTACGAATTCCGAAGTTATTCAGATCCTTTTTATGGTTTAGAGGTCTGAAAGACTCATTTTCGAGGAACAGAGGCCCAACTCAAAAATCTTGATTTAAAAATATATTATAGTGTTTATAATCATTCATCCCCTCGGACTATAACCCCTTCCCCCCCACCTGCCAAGAACCTTAAATTATAAAAATATCAAAATTCTCTGGCAGTCTCTTAAAAGACCATTAATTTTTCGCGGTCTACAAAAGTTAGGCTTAATTTTTCTCCTGAGAGTTCAAACGATATTTGCTTCGTCTTTCGCTTACGTGCAAAAAAGAGTTTTTTGGAGAAATGATTATCTTGAAAATCGATCTATTTTTTTTAATATTTATAATCATGTTGTAAGTAAGTTTAAGGTAATTTAAAAAAAAAAACTTTTTGACGAAGTTAATGGGGTTGTTTCACGGAGCATCTGGCAATAGCTCTGCGGTTTTGTTTTCATGTCTCTCGAATTACTGTTGTTTTGGTATTCGGGAGTAGGTTTTCGAAGAGAATATTTAAGTTGTTAATTTTTTAAAATTCCAACTTCTTTCAATGCAAGTTTTCCTTGATAAATGATTAAAACAACCAACAGCACAGCAAGAAGTTGTAAATTTAAAAAATAACAACTAAAATAACTTATTCTTAGAAAACTCAATTTCGAATATCAACAAAAGTAATTTAAGAGACATGAAAACAAAGCCACAGAGCTATTGCCAGATCCTCCGTGAAACAACCCCATTAATTTATTTCAAAAATGCATTGCACTTAAAAATTGTTTAAAACTTGTATGTATGTAAAATAAGTCGACAGGGAAACTTGGATGTAGTAAAGACTCTTTTATTTAACAGTTAGACATCGGGAGAAGTTTGATTTGTCGTGTGCAGTCGACAAGAGAGTGTGATCGAATACTCATAAAAATGGTGAAAAATCTCGAGCCCCGCTCCACTGACCAATCAGAGTATGAGAAAGTTTGAAAGATCAACTTTAAAATGTGATGACTGGACAGTTTCTGTGGGAACGATTGATCTAGGCGACTGTTTGTCGCCGACAGGGTGTGGTTGGGATGTTGTTAAAGTACTAAGTGATATTAAAGATATATGAAAAAGATAATTTAAGTTATTAAGTTTAAGTGGTGTTAAAAATATAAGATTAGTATAAGATTTTATTTGAGGGGGTTAAGTTAAAATATATGTCATGTATATTATGACGCTTTTGCAATTTTAAAAATACTAAAGTAAACAAAACTTTCACTAAAATGTATGCTTGAGAACTCAAAAGAATAAATTTGATATTTGTTCCATATTTTTTAGAATACTACTCTACATTTTTTAAACAATAAAAACGTTATATCATTTTCTCCTATACACTGTTAAAATTCTGGCGCTTCGTTTCACCAAAATTATGATTCCTATTAGCTTCAACGACTGTGTGGTGAAATGTCACCATATTTTCGGTGTTCGGTTGAACCCTTTTTTCACGTTTTTGTTTTAAAAAACCTGAAAAATGTTTCAACCGATTGCCGAAAATATGATGAAATTTTGGGGGGAATTGTTATTATCGTTATTCGTTTGAACCATTTTCCAGCTTTTTTTTTAACCCTTTCAGTCCCATCAACGACAATTTGGCATCATCATTTTAGAATTTTTTTTCTGATCGTCTATAGCCATTTATGATATCAAAAAGCACATCATTCGATTCTTCAAACTTTTTTCTATTAGAAAATATTTTTATTAATCCCAATAAATGTCATTTTTTTTCCCCATTTGTCATGTTTTTTTAAAAAAAATTATGATCAGAAACATGATGATGCCGAATGGCATCACTGGGACTGAAAGGGTTAAACGAAAACGGGGGAAATGGTTCAACCGAATGCCAAAAATATGGTGAAACATTTCACCACACAGCCATTGCAGCTACTAGGAACCATTATTGTGGTGAAAGCAAGCACGAAATTTGTAACAGTGCCATATTACAATTTCTAGCACACAGAATCACATGCTGACATGGAGAGGGCCATTTCAATGCGAATGAATAATCAATCACGAGGCAGTAGTCAAAACATCACGGGTTTGGGATGCCAGATGTCATTTGATTCATTAGAAGGAGTTTTTCAAAATAAAGGTTGTGGTGAGAACATCTCCAATTAAGATCTCGTTTCTGCAGCTCGGGATATTTAGTTTGAATTATCGTCGGCAAGCTATACGAGGGCTATTGGCGACGGTCGTCGTATTTTAGAACAAGTTTAGAACAGTTTATTTTAGAACAGTCAAGTGACGAGCCGACACCCGAGTTGGCACCCAACGCAATCGTTAAGGGCGACATCGTTCGCAGCGTTGGGACTTTGGAGCATATTTTAACGTGCAATCCCTCTACATGGGGTATTATTCGTCGGACATTTTTCGCTGCACGGGCCGTTTATAGGTCGGCAGTTATTTTGGCGATGCCCGGACCCGAACCTGGGACCTTTCGCATGCTAGGCGAGCGCCTAACCGATTGGGCTAATAAAGTGGTGTGGTCCCCTAAAGGTTCCCCTGGTGTGGTCCCCTAAAGTGGTGGTTTTTTGTATGGTTATTGCTAATTGGCTTCAGATTTAAGTTGATTTAAGGAATTAAAATTTAAAATTCGACTTGTTTCTTCGACTTTTCTTATTTGAATATTTTTAATGGCGAAATTAAACTCTTTAAGTTTCAATAATTGAATATTCGATAGCAAAAAATATATACATATAACGAGGCATTTTTTAAAAAAAATTATCAAATAATTTCAGAAAAATACAATGAGTAAATTTATTTACAGTTTTTTTTAAGGCGGACATTATATGAGAGGCGTGTCTCCCGATTTGTATTTCATAATTTTATATTATAATACTTTTTTAGTATACTTTTATAATATTTTTTTTTTATGTTTTCACTAGCTTTATAAACCCGGCGTTGCACGGGTGTACCCTTAATAACCATAATTAGTAGTTTTTTATGTAAACTTTTATTTTATACCAATTGATCCCTCCACTGGTCCACTCCATCAAGATATTATAATCTCCTCCCATTCTGATATGAGAGGTTGGTTTTATCCAGGCCCTTCCAGGGGTTTGAGGGCTTTCCCATAGGCCCCTGTTCAAATTGCCAGAACAGCTACATGATATAATGGCCTGTTTCTAATTCACGATTAGCGCAAAACGAAACTGCCCAAATGTGGTAAACATTCCACTTCATATTTCATACAACTCGATAGGGTTGGGGGAACCAGTCGGTAAAGACTTTCGTCTTGCATGCGGTAGGTCCCAGGTTCAGGTCCAGGCATCGCTAAAATAACTGCAGACCTATGAACGGCTCGTGCAGCCAAAAAATGTCCGACGAATAAACTTTCTTAATGTTTTTCCTCGCCAAACTTGCACAATTGTTCATTTTCGTTTTTAAAAAAAACGTAATTTTCAAGTATCTGCCAAATTTTGTGAACCCTATTACAATGAGTCTCCTGCGAAGTTGAAAAACTGTAACTGTACCTATCTGCCTCTGAAGTACCCGATGCGAGAATTAAAAATAAAAGGCTCAATCAAGGCAGCAGCCCAGAACATATCAGTTTCCCAGTCGTAATTGCTTTTTGCTGAAAAAGCAGTATTTTTTTTTATGAGAAATTTTTAACGACTCTTGAATCGATCTCAAAAACTTTTAATGCCGGGAATAAAAATGCCATGATTTCTGTAATCGAGCAGGACATGTATTCATACAGCGGTTTTTTCTCAAGTGTTCTTTTGTAAAAACATTTTGATGACTCTCAGCACTTTACTTTTTTCTCTTCATGGAGAGATGTATCAAATGTCATTGTTGTGAAGGTTGTTGTTGTGTGACTGAATGGTTGAAAATGACATGATTCAGAAAAACTTCTCGACTATTGCTCATTAGTATGATGTAATGATTGAGGTTCGTTTGAGAAGTTGAATGATTGTTCAAATGATAACCGGTTGTCATTCCCTCACACTTTGAAATTTTTTAAATAGTAACGTTTAGGTTGTAATTTAGGGATTTTGAAGCCCCGTGTGCCCGGAGACCTATACTGGTAAATTTTTTCTGACAGTGACTTCGTAAACACGGTGGCATATTACAAAAAGTATTTACGGAGTAATGTTTCATTGCAAATCGGAGGAAGTTTCTGCTACCGTTTAAACGGAGAATAGCGTTCCACCAAAATTTTACAGCACAATATTTTCTTGACCCATAGCACATGCGTAGATCTAGTACCGCCTCCATAAGGCCAATGTCCCCCAAATGTCCTAGGGCAATAGGGATTTCCAGGCCCCTATTGCCTTGGAGACATACACTTTAGAATTTTGAAGGACCTTGCTCCGCACTGAGAAGAAAAATACTGTAAACATACAAAAAATGTTTTTTTTATAATTGCGTGAAAAAAATCCAATTTTTACACTGTAATTTTAATATCAGACGCGTGCGAAAAGTTATACTTTTTAGAAACAGTGATAAAAAATTACTTTTTTTCACCCAAAAGCAGTGAAAAAAAAGTACTTTTTTTCACTCTTTTCATAAGATGCCAACATTTCAAGTAAAATTTCTATTTAATAATATTCATAAAATCCAGAAATTTATTTATCCGCTTTATTTATAAATATTATGCGCGTGAATGTTATTATTTTTTATTTTTGAATCAGTATCCATGTTCAAATGTTTGACTTTAAACTAAAAAATAAGTTTGCCTTTTGTAGTTCCAGAGATTTATCGATGCCAATCTTCTTTGCGTAAATTAGCACGTGAATTATTTTTTGAACCAATGATATTTGATTTTTTTCACGTAATTATAAAAAATAGTGTATGAAACACGTATGAAAAGTAAACTTTTTAAAACACGTGTCATTATTTCACTCGCTCGTACCTCGCTCGTGAAATAAAATCCACTAGTTTTAAAAAGTGTTACTTTTCACACTTGTTGCATAAATAACTATTGTAACGTTACAGAAATAACCAATTTTACAAAAAAAGTTTTTGTAATTCTGAACAGAAATCTTAATTTCTAACAGAAAATGTTCTAGTATTCGCAATTTCTTTCAACCAATCATCTTCGACTTGAAGTTGCGCGCGGCGCATAGCTTCTAAAGTTTCGTTTGTGATTTGGATCAATTCATCGCCATTTATAAATGATATAACGTTTTAAATATGTTTATGAACATTTCGTTAACATGTAATGAAAATTGTTCTGTTTTGCTAGATTTGCCTCGCAGTGCTCCTATATTTTCCTTTTTTTATTAGGATTTCATTTTCGATTTCGAAATTTTCCCCCCTCCCGTTCCCTTTTTGCTACCATTCCCGACATCTCGTATGTTTTTGTTTTTTTGCGATCCGATTTGTTTGGTCTTTGATTTGTTTTCAAGGCCATTCTGCGATTTTCTCGTAAAACACACTTGCTTACTCTGATTTGCTTGTATTTAACAGTGTAACTTACAGGTTCGTCGTGTAAAAATAAGGGTTATAAGTTTATCTGGCGAGGCAGTAAACCAGCTACAAAAATCTAAAATCCAAACTACAATGGTCTGAATAAATAATTCTAGCACTATGATTTCCGTTTTTCACTAAAATTCTCTTGGTCATATAATAATAAAGGTAAGTGTTTTCTTTTATTATTTTGATATCATTAACGTATCGTATGTAATTTTAGATAACAAAGTTGTTTTTGTTAACTTGCGGGAAATTTTAATAAAAAAATTCTATTATAATTTTTTTCCTGATCTTTTATAAAGCTCGCAAATTAAATATAAAAAAAGAATTGGTATATTTTTATTTAAAAGACCGATTAGTCATGTTTAATTTTTTTTTTAAAAATTGGTTTTGATTTATCCGGCCCGGACTTTTTTTTTACAAACTCGTACAGGTTTCCAGTTTTGGTTTTATAAAGGGATTTTAGAAAATTGAGAAGAAATATGTTGGGATGAAATAACCTCTGGCATCATGAAAGACACTTTTATTTTATTTTTATAACTTTTTATACGATCATGTGTTTGAAAACAAAATCAGGGACCATATGTTTTCCATTATTTTTTCTTCGTTAAAAACATATGGTTAAATATTGTTACTTTTATAAAATATTTCCATATTTATTTGATAAATTTCTTTATTTATTTCATAAATTTCCTTATTTACTTGAAAATAATCCGATAAATCCCTATATTTTCTTTGAAAATTCCTATATTTCCTATTATATTTCTGCTGAAAGTCACTGCAAGGACAACTGCAAACATTGCTTGTATAGCATACATAAAAAAGTCTTGTAAATATACAAGATTTATATATATGTAATGGTCACACAAATATATATTAAGTGTTTTTACAGTACTATTTTTAGTAGTTATTTATTAGAAATTTTCTAGGAAAAGTTTTTTACAATTTTTTTTTTTTATGGTTACAGATTTTTTTTTCACAGCGCGGAAACACGGTGGGAGCTCGCAAAAATTGAAGCTGACTTTGATTTGACAAAGAGTGATTGGCTATTTAGTCGATTTTATTAGAAAGTTATTGGTAGAATAGTGGTAGTAACTGATTACATAGGCAATACTTTCCACCCGTACAAGTTAAAGTGACCTAATATGTTGAAGAAAATCCGTACGAGTTAAGGGCACCGTAAAAAAAAGTGCCTTTAGTGTATGTGATCATAGAAGAGGAACCGAATGCCAAAATATGACGCCCGTCGCCAATAGCCCTCGTGTAGCTCTAGTGCGACGATAATTTAAAAGCGTGGTTTGTTTGTGGGATAGACAACATTGTTTGACGTAGCCGAGAAGCACACCATAGGGGCGTTATAGCTTAGACGAATTAGCTGCCGGGCGGTTTGTTTGTGGGGTTTAATGAAGGCAACGTTTTGCATACTTGTGGCGTCACGGCCGGCGTGGCTATACCTGTTATCCATTGTGAATAACAACGTTTATAGAGATTACGACATAATCTGACCATTGTTCAAAAAAAGAAAAGAGTACTTGTACACGTTAAATACATTTCGAAAAAAAATCAATGCTCAGCTTATGCGAAATTAAGAGAAATAAAGATTAATTTTGTATTTTTGTGTGTGAAGGAAATTAATTTTTATATTAACAAAATCCTTATACTTGTAAGTAGACTATAAGGACTTCTAAAGGAATAAAAAGTTCTAAATTAAATAAAGACTTAGAGGGATCTGATCGCCTTTTCTTTTATCCTTTAATCTGACAAGGCCAAATTATAAACTCCAAACTGCTTGCCTTCTTAAATTTTTTTTATTTAATAAAATATACTTCTTACATTGTTTTTATTTAATGATACTTAATTTTATGGGCATTACCTAACATGTTGAAGAAAATCCTTTGATGCATTAATACTGTTTTGTTCACCTTTTCATCAACTTTTTTGGATCTACTAAAAAGCGATGATAAAAGTTAAATTAGAATTTGTCTTTATTAACAAATTTTCAACTAGATCACACATTCAAGGTCTACACTGTAAAATTTGTGCTTGGTTTCACCATGATATTGGTTCCTAGTAGCTGCAACGGCTGTGTGGTGAAATGTTTCACCTTTTCGGTTTTGGTTAAACCATTTTTCTGATTTGGAAACAAAACTGAGAAATGGTTCAACCGATATACCAAAAATATGGTTAACGTTTCACCACACAGCGTTGCAGCTATTAGGAACCATATTTTGGTGAAACAAAGTGCCTAAGTTTACAGTGTAGTAAATATAATGTTATCGATTATATCTTAGATTAGGTAAACATACATTCACGTACTCTTTAAATAAAGCCATTTTTAAAGCCTTTTTTTTTTGGTATGGGAAGGTAAAATTTGATTATGAGATAGTGTGTCCAAAAAAAGTAAATTTAATTAAGTTTAATTTTATAACTTTTGGGAAAATCCACGATTCACCTTTTGTTCGGTGACATGCGGAAGATAATCCCGCGTGGACAAAATCTCGCGGGACCTAATCCCGCATGGACAAAATCTCGCGGGACATGATCCCGCGTGGACAAAATCCCGCGGGACGTAATCTCGCGGTTCATAAGAATCTCGCGTTTTTTTTTTTATTTCAAGTATTTGTATTACGCACTTTACTAATCAAGGAATTAATTAGTTTTAGTACAGGGTGTTGTTGTAAATTTTTGTTCGTATTTTACGTTGCCAATTAGCGATACCTACAGCTTGAAGGAGTGCGAATTATTAATTACTTTAGTTGGTAAAACATTTTCACTTTATAAATAAGCATTTAACTTAAACAATTTTTATTTAAACTTAAAAAAAAAATTTGAAATACAAATTTCTTCATAACTCTGTTTCTATAATATTTACAACCCAAGATAGGTAAATCTAGCAATCCATTTCAATAACTTGTATGCGAAAGAAACCCAAGAATATTGGAATTTTATCAGATATCTTAAAAAGAAGTAAGAATAAGGTTGTTACTTCCAAAATCGATTCCAAAAAAGAACAAAGAATATATTATAAGAGATTAGCTAACAACTCCAAATGCACCTTCAGAGAATAATCTCTTCGCTATCCATTCGCGAAATGGTATCAAATCGATTTTCCACACAGCTTGCAGTTCGTTCCATGAGAAATTCGGTTTCTGTGTACGTGTGGCCTGTGCTACAACACAACAACATCATTATAAATTTCGCAGCATTGTTAATCGCACCAGGTAATGGCAAAGTTGTTACAACTGAAGAAGGCTCTCAGTGTAAATGCAAATTGGACAAGATTGTTACTGACGTTTTCGTCTAGTATGTGTTTTGGGGAGGGTAACCACTGAACTGAACTGAAACTCTGGGAAGGACCATCCCATGAAAAGCTGGTGAAGCCTATTTTTGGGTTACTTGGCGACAGCTTTAGGGAGAATATGTGTCACATTTGGCATGAATTCGCCAATCACAATTGACATGTCTTGACTTGACAGTATGCATTGGATTGCCTAATCGCTCGCCAAGAATAGTACTCCAAAGAATTTAAGTTTTAAGGATTGTTCCTGCAATTCTATTTTTTTTTAAAGTACATGTTTCCGAAACTTCATTATATAAAGAACTTCCTAAAGCAATAACATATAAATTTTCTGTTAAAAAAATTATTGAAAAAGTTGGTTTAAAATGCCTATTTTAACGTGTAAAGTATAGGATTGGCGGCAAAAGTTGGGTTGCTCTTGCAGGGTTGCCGCGCTTCACCGACCCTATTGTTGAGCGTTTCGATGCTCCTTCCAGAGTTTCAGTTCAGTTCAGTGAGGGTAACTGTACTCTTCAAGTAGGTTGTTTCAGGTGACGAAATTCCTTCTAACTTTCGTTCTTGCAATCGGTGCTCCGATTGGTCCTTTGTTCCCACGTGATATAGATTCACCAATCGGGGCTCGAGAAAGAATTTATTTTCATCTAGCATGTCTGTTGCTATTCAATACCTAAAACATGCCCATATGTCTAACTGCGCTGAAAAATATATTTTAGTTAGTTTTGAATTTTCGTCGTACTAGAGTTACACCAGGCCTATTGGCGACGGGCGTCGTAATTTGCTGAAAAATAGAAGTTCTACACCCGTTCTTAGCCTTAAACGGCAGTAATTTAATGGGGTTGTTTCACGGAGGATCTGGTAATAGCTCTGCGGTTTTGTTTTCATGTCTCTCGAATTACTGTTGTTTTGGTATTCGGGAGTAATTTTTCGAAGAGAATATAATTTTTTAAAATTCCAACTTCTTTCAATGCAAGTTTTCCTTGATAAATGATTAAAACAACCAAGAGCACAGCAAGAAGTTGTAATTTAAAAAAATAACAACTAAAATAACTTATTCTTAAAAAACTAAATTTCGAATATCAACAAAAGTAATTTGAGAGACATGAAAACAAAACTACAGAGCTATTGCCAGATCCTCCGTGAAACAACCCCATTGGAAATTTGTCATTAAATATGTAGATTGTTGCCAGTTACACCATGTACGATTGGGCAGTTACACCATGTACGCCAAGTGGGCGCAGAGCGCGCCAATTGTGAACTCGAAATGCCCGCACCAAGACTGGAATGTGCGGATTCGAGGAGAAGTGAGAACGAATTTAAACTTTGAACTATGCGGAGGTAGGAGAAGGGGCTGATTGCCCAAATGGAACTCTATAAGACACTGTCATTTGCTAGTTATTAATTATGTTTGTAAATCTATGAAAATCTTTAATTAATTGATAATTGCAACAGCCTCTTTAAACTTAATAAAATTAAAATGCTTCTACAAGATTCAATCGTGTCCTTTCAATGTTTGAGTTTGGTGTTGACTACCTCCGATTGTATATACATCAAAACTTTACTCACCACATAGACTAAAGAAAAAAAATTATCTTAATTTTAAGAAAGCTACATTTACTTAAATTACTTATCATAATATATAAGGTAATGACAGTATTGCGATGGGGTCGAATACTAAATACTAGAGTTAAACTCATAGTTTTCCTTGCACAGAAGCCACGACCACGGGCGGAGCTATAAAACGCGCGAATTAATCATATGAAGACAAATAAAACGGCTGAAATTTCCTCTTCATCTGATTGCTCCGCGCTTTTTATAGCTCCGCCCATGGTCGTGGCTTCTATGCAAGGAAAACTATGAGTTTAACTCTAGTTACATTTCTGCCACACTGACGCTGTTGTATCAAAATATGAATGCAGTTCGGATTCAAGTACGACCCGACTTACGGGCTTGCTGCACATTCAGCTGTAATCTTGTCCCTTTTGCAATAGTTAATGATGGGATTTGATGTTTCTGGCTGCTGTATGGGGCTGGGGAGCCCAGTCGGTTAGGCACTCGCCTAGCATGCGAAAGGTCCCAGGTTCGGGTCCGGGCATCGCCAAAATAACTGCCGACCTATAAACGGCCGTGTAGCCAAAAATGTCCGACGAATAATACCCCGTGCAAGGGAGTGCACGTTAAATATCCTTCAAAGTCCTAACGCTGCGTACGATGTCGCCCTTAACGGTTGCGTTGGGTGCCTATTCAGGTGTCGGCTCGTCACTTGACTGTGGTTCTAAAATACGACGCCCGTCGCCAATAGCCCTCGTGTAGCTCTAGTGCGACGATAATTCAAACCTAACCTAATCTGGCTGCTGTATAGGATCGGATGGAGTACATTTGTAAACGACAAATAGAGTTTTAAGTTTTTGAAATAATTGCGTATCAACATAATCAGTATGCAGTACACTCTTAAAACAAACGAGCGGTTTTAACTCAGTCTGAGTTAATTTCCACTCCTTTCCGGTGCCGATAATGCACTTCCCCTACAGGAGTGGATTTCACTCTTTTTGCGGAGTGGGTAAAAGAAATAAATAAAACATTCTACGTCCTACACTCTTAAAACGAGCGGTTTTAACTCAGTCTGAGTTAATTTCCACTCCTTTCCGGTGCCGAAAATGCACTTCCAGTATAGGAGTGGATTTCACTCTTTTTGCGGAGTGGGTAAAAGAAATAAAAGAAAACATTCTACGTCCTACACTCTTAAAACGAGCGGTTTTAACTCAGTCTGAGTTAATTTCTACTCCTTTCCGGTGCCGAAAATGCATTTCCAGTATAGGAGTGGATTTCACTCTTTTGTTTTAAGAGTATGTATAGTATCAATGTTTCAGTATGCAAAATGACATAGGGATACCTGATTTTTGTATAAATCTTATTAGTTTGACTGATTTTAGCTTCCACACTACGTTTATAACGTAAAAAGTGGAAGGTATTATAATCGTTCAGTTCGTCCGTCTGTCTGTCACCCACTTTCACAGAAAGAACCATAAGTCTCACAGACAAGTGGGATACGTCATTTTGAAGCAAATAATTATACTAGGCTACATCCCGAATGTCATTAAAAAATTTAAATTAGAAGTTTATTTAAAATTTAAATTACTAAAAAATTAATTTACATTCAAATAACATGCAAATTCTATTTTTATTCGATATTTTCACTGTTGCCATTTCGTCAATTGTACGAGAAACTTTATTTAAAATAAAAATAAAACTCTTGAAAAAAATATTTATTTTTGTTATATAATTTAATTTGGATTGTTGTAAATAGCACAATAGAGTTATTTTGATGGTTCATTTTCTATGAATGAAGGAAGCTGCATAGAGAATTCTAACTTAGCATAAAAAAATATGCAAAGTTTCGCTTTTATTTTTAAAGAATCAATTTTACTAATTTATTTTATTAAACTGTAAACTTGTGGCGGCAAAAAATATTTATTAAAAAAATACATCATTATTCTTCGAACTTAAAATTTTTTTTGCAAACGATAAAGATTAATTATTAAATCAGCAAAAGAAGATTAAAGAAAATAGTTAATTTTGGCGTTTAAAAGTTTGAATTAGAACTAGCTAAAGGCCTTGTTTGGCGAATTTCTTTATGAGGTGTTGTTATATAGTGTGTGTCCCGTTGAGCACAAATGTTGTGTGGAAGCGGTTTAAGTGACAGATTCTGTAACAAACCAACTGGTATTATTATCAACTTAGTTAGCAAACATTTAATTTCATGTTCAAGCAATAGCATATTATTTGTGTCCAAATCAAAATATCCTTCATTTTAATTGATAGTTTTCATCTCAAATTAATTGCAGTATACCCTCTCTTTGAACTAACTAATCCGAAATAATCTATCCTGGTACGTTGGAGCTGGCGATATTCAGAGCCGAAGTTGCTGCTTATTATTCGAAGATACATTTTAATTCGGAAGATAATTTTGAAAAAATTAATAAATTATTTTGGAACTTGCCCATTAGGTTATTCGAATGTTGTCACATTAACAATATCTACAACTTCAAAAAGAACGGTCTTAAATTTATTTAAACAAAACAGCAGCCAAATTACCTTCAAGGGAAGCTACTGCAGTTACTCTTGCCTTCCAGGCTCAACGCTTCCCGATCAGGGTTGTAAAAAAACCTGATTTTTTCATGAAAAACCCAACCCACTAGGGTTTTTGGAGGTCTTAGGGTTTTTTTTCATGGTGGGTTAGGTTTTTTTTTTTCAGTTTTTTGGATGCTTCTTTCAGGATCTTGTGGTTTATTTAGGGAAGTTTTAATTATTTCTTAAATTTTTTTTTAACTAACAGAACATATAGCGAATATTATAGAGATAATCAGGAATGTTGTAATTTAAATTAGAATAATTAAAAACTAATAAAAGTGCGTTTAATTGTTATATAAATATACATTTAAATTTTAAAATGCATTGTTTAGAACCAAGTCTTGTTTTTGTATGTGTAAACAAATTATATAACCCAGAATATTGTATCTATAGAAATTTAAATTAGAATAAAAAAAAACCGCATGAATTATATTTAATTTTTATATAATTAGTATAAATTTAAATTTGTAAATGTACTTTAAAAATTAAAAGGTACAAAAAAGTAAAAGTATATTAATAATAGTAAAATATTAATTGAAAATTATATGAAATAAATATTTCTTTGTTTGTATAAGAAGTTTTAACTTTATTAATTTCCAGTAAAGACAATTTTAAGTTCAATTGCCTACTTGGGTTTTTTTCCAGTGGGTTTTTTTTGAAAAAAACCACCCGGGTTTTTTCGGGTCGGGTAAAATCATAACAACCCTGTTCCTGATGGCACTCGACAACATTAATTATTGTTATTAATTACTATTATTAGTTAGTCGCCTAACCACATCTAGGTTCAGACAAAATTTCAATTGCCAGCCCTGGCTTCCCATTCCCCATTGTTTTCCCTATACATCCCTTTCCTAATGGTTTATTGAATGCGCCACGTTTCTTTCCAATCAACTATATCCCTAGATTTCGGTTTCATGCTTTAGTAAAACACTATTGATTGCTATCCTGGTGGAAAGGGGGGGTTTTAGAATGTAGGGTTTCAATTTAGAGAACTGTTATTTTAAAACATCGTTTACACGAGACGGAATTCGGAGCAGGGTTGTTATGTTTAAAACATTTTGTTTAAAACAATTGTTTTAAACATGTTTAAAACATGTTTAAAACATAGTAATAAAAAACATGTTTAAAACAATTTTTTAAAAAACCCGATTTATGCTAATTATCAATGTGCTATATAATTTTAGTTAATTAAAATAATACCAAACATAAACTATTACATTATTAGTTTATAAATTCTTCTATTAGCTCATCTGATTCAATCAAAGGAAGACACCGAATCGCCAGATAATCGAAGGATTTCTTGTATTCTATGATTCTTCGACAAAGAAAGATGCAAGGCATATGCCTAAAATTATTAGGGATGGAAGTAAATATAGAAGACCAAAACACAAAAAGAACCGTGTTTTTTTTAAAACTCATACAACTTGTTCAATAACCAAAATTTAACTTTAAAAAAAACATGTTTCAAACAAAAAAACATGTTTTTTTCCAACCCTGATTTGGAGTGATATCACTGTGTTTTGTTTAAAAATCCTTACAGTAAGGGTAATTGAAGGTACGTTTTTTTTTTCGCTCTTTACCCATGATGATTTGCTGCACGAAAGCGAAACAAAAATGGTGCTCACTTAGCCAGAAGTGGATGAATTTCCGAGTTCTCGATATTGCGATTTCTATGTATGAAGAAAGGTATCATTAATTTGAAGGAATTGTTCCAATTAAGGGAACTGGTCTGAAATAACAAACTCCTCCGCTAAATATCTAAAGACCGAATGTGACCCGAGTCTTCTTTTGATTGAATAGAAATACCCCTTTCCATTATTGAATCCCGAAATTGCAAATTTCTTTTCGTTCCACGCATTAGAATTTCTTGATTGTCTTTCCTCTTCTTACTTATTTCCTTTTGTCCACTTGATTAAGTGCATGATGGGATTGAGGTCTTCATCGTCTCGAACTTGAAATTGATCCTCTTTACCACTCTTTTAGAGGAGGACAATGGAATGGCGACTAAACGCGAATATTTTGGTAGGGATTAAAAATGGGATGGAAAAATGAATTGACTTGGAAATAGTATTTCATTTCTCTGATCTTAGTGCATTGTGTGTATTTTTTTATTGTTTATTTTCCACCTAACGCTCTTCATTTAAAAATGGAAGAAACACACATAATGTAGTGCAGTTGGAATTTATATGGATATATTTTTGAAAATAAGAATTCTGAGAAATTTCGAATGTCTTCTTATTTCGATGCGCTCAAATTTTTGACTCATCAACATTTGAAGAGCCGAGTGGAAGAACGTGCTAAGCGGCAAAAAGGTGTAAACGAGAAAATTAGCTTTTTTTCGTTTGCAATCAGATCTGTTGAAAACGGTACTTGCAAACTGTAAATATTCTAAAACTTAAAGTTTATAAAAGGGGAGAACATTTTTATCGTTAAAGTTAGTAATATGTTCATTGACACAAAGATCTCAAATTTTTTCAAAAATGTCACTTGGCACGTTCTTCCACTAAGCTCTTCAATTGTCTGTAAATATTTCATATCAACGTACAAAGAATCTCGTAGTGAAAATATATATTTGACGTCATTTTAAACGGATCGATGTCGCAAAAATAAATTTATTTTAATTTATTGTCTAAAAGAATAAAAGTTTCTCGAGCGATTGTTGCGAATGGCAATGGTGATTTAATTCTAATAAAAATGGCTTCTTATGCTTTTTAAATGAGCATTTAATTTTGCAGTTTTTTAAATAATTGAAGTACTTCGAATTCTTTTCCTAAATTTTCAATGTATTCTAATTTCGATGCGCTGATTTTTTTGGGCGCATCACACTTGTCCGTAGCATTTGTAGTTTGGGCTATGAAAGTGGGTGGCGGACCAACAGACGGACGTACACAGCCTTTATCAAAGCTTCCACTTTTTACGTAAACTTCGTATGGAAGCTAAAATGGAGGTAAACGGACCCAAATATACGTCGATATCCTATTATGTATCCACATGTGATAAACATATCGATTTGCCATAACATGAAATTTCCTGTTCAGTATTTCGCACTGCTTTTGAAGCACAAAACTTGGTCTTGAAGGTATTCAGAGACCAATAAATAAAGTAGTTATGTGTAGTCAGAGCCAATGACCGAACGTATTATGCTTTTATTAATGTAGCTATAAAATCTTTATGACCAACTATTGCCGATGATTTTTCCTGGCTTTTGATTGTATATTTTCTTCTGTCGTGTGAAAACAGAATATCAATCCAATCTTACGACGTATTCTCTGTATTAAAATTATTAAATAAAACTGTATTAGCATTTGAAGACTACAGGGGAAAAACCGCTTAATTTCGTAGAAAACTTTCTTCATCATCTCTCTTTGGCGATAAAAGCGAGTCATCGCCTAATTTGGTGTGAGGAAATCGGTTACTCACTTTGTTTTTCTCTCGCGGCAACCCTGATTTACGCCAGAGATGTGCGGACACGATTCACACGTTTGTACTTCGAAAGAAGAACCGAAAGGTAAACCGGTTTTCTGTCGCCAATGTCCGCCAAGCAGATACAATTACGGGACTACTCCTAATAAATCAAGCGGTTCTTCCCCTGTACTCTTCATTTGCAAGTTTTTCAACCACCTTATTTGAAAAAAAAGAAACACCATAAAGACGAAATTAAAACACAAACTCTTTATAAAAAAAATTTATTAGAATTATTTTATTTCTAGATATTCTAAGTTATTATATTTCTGAAAAGAAATTTTTTAAAGGGGGTATTATTTTATGAAAAATGAATTTCATAACAGACCAACAGTGTTCTCTAATAATTTAATTTTTTAAATTTAATATTGATTTTGTAGAGTTTTTGAATTTTTACATGAGTAACCTATAAAGAAGTTTTATCTATAAAGGAGTTTTTGATTAGGTTATTGTTCACATTTAAAATAACTGATGGTATAAATATATAATCTTGTGTTTTATATAATAAGATCGTTTTAAACAATAAAATGTTACTCTTTTTTTTTCTTAAAAAGTAAATTGTATTAACCTAAATTTCTATAGGAAAAACATCTTTATTATATTGTCTTAAATAATTTTTGAAGCATTTGATAGTATAATTTAAATAATATATTTAATGTTGTTGTTGTCTTGTCTATGGATAGGTTGAGTAGTAGGTTGAGATACTGTAGTTTTATAAATTTAAAAGAACGGCAAAGATTCTAAAAGAAGAAAGCTTTTCAAAATGAAGCTTTTACCTTGGGGGGCCAATTTAAAATACTCAAAAGCAGCAAACATTTTTTTTAGGTATTTGGACTTTTAGTTGTCTTTTAAAACATGTATATAAAACAGCGTTTTTTCAATTTCTTTATTTCAATTAAAACGAGCAGAATTTTATTTACAACTCTGTGTCATTAAAAAAAGGGATGCGGATTTTCATATAATTATTTTAAAATTAAGTTCTGATCAATGACCCGTTTTATATTACTATAAAATTTATTTTTTATTTACATTATACCCGTTTCTAAAATAAATTATTCTAATCAAAACAATTTTATCTGTTTGTTGGGCAAATCTGCTTTGATTTTTTTTCTTCTAATATATATGTGAATGTGACCCCTTTGTGGATTTCTTGTCCCATATCTATGCACCAATGTAGGTGGAAAATTCCGTATTGAAGTTGAATCGAAATTGATTTTTGGGGAGCAAGGTGGGGGGCCCCGAAGCAATCCTGAAATAACTTCATCTGGTTTCTGCCACGAACTCCCAAAGTACAGATGTTAGAGACGTATTAACACATTATTACAAACCAGCTCTTGTTAAATGAGCAGGAATACGGTGTTATTTTTTTTAAAATTTAAATTACCTTATATGAAATATAAGGTAATGATAATGAAGGATAAGGTACCTTATATGATATATAAGGTAATGATAATGAAATATAAGTACCTATATGAAATAGTAATGATAGAAGATAAAGTACCTTATATGAAATATAGTAATGATATGAAAAAAAGTACTAATGAATATATATGAAATGAATAAGGTACCTTATATGAAATATAAGGTAATGATAATGAAAGATAAGATACCTTATATAAAATATAAGGTAATGATAATAAAATATAAGGTATCTTATATGAAATATAAGGTAATGATAATGAAATATAAGGTACTTTATTTGAAATATAAGGTAATGATAATGAAATATAAGGTACCTTATATGAAATATAAGGTACCTTATGTGAAATATAAGGTAATGAAAGTATCGTGATAGGGTTGAAAATCCGAAATAGAGATTTTGTGTTTTCTATGAGTTCTGAAACATGGAGGGTGCTGAATCTGAAAAAGTGTTTTGTTTTTAACATTTACCCCTGTCAGTCTGTCTCTCTGTCTGAAACCAGTTTACAGCTCTAGCTAAAAGAGCTACGCACTTCAAATTTGGCATAAAAGTTCCCAGTACCTGTCGGACGAAAAAGGTTTTAAGAAACTCGCGCATGTGCAAAGGACAGCTGCCATAGAACTTTTTTGGCTTTGAAATTACCTTATACTATATAGTATTATTATTTCTTTTAAATGTTGGGGGGCTGGGGAACCCAGTCGGTTAGGCATTCGCCTAGCATGCGAAAGGTCCCAGGTTCGGGTCCGGGCATCGCCAAAATAACTGCCGATCTATAAACGGCCCGTGCAGCAAAAATGTCCGACGAATAATACCCCGTGTGGAGGGAGTGCACGTGAAATATCCTTCAAAGTCCTAACGCTGCGTACGCTGCTGCCCTTAACGGTTGCGTTGGGTGCCTACTCGGGTGTCGGCTCGTCACTTGACTGTGGCTCTAAAATACGACGCCCGTCGCTAATAGCTCTCGTGTAGCTCTAGTGCGACGATAATTCAAACTAAACTAAACTTTAAATGTCGCGATTTATTGAGTGAAAGTCGTGTAGTGTTACACACCCCTGTTTGTTTTTGTGTTGGCGATTTTTTTTTATGCCTGGTGAAAAAGAAGCCATAGCTGAGCCATGCTTTTCGCAGAAGTTGAAGATTTCAAAACTAATACATCAATTCGATGGGGCTAGGCCATCCATCTCAAGCTCCCTTTAACAAAAATGTAACACGAAAATGTAGTAACTGTTCTCTAGTAATAACTCCACTCTGATCCTAAACGGATGGGTTTATGGAATCTATCGATTCGGGATTTCTATTTCGAAGATGGACGACAAAATGCACGATGGATTTCAAATGCGAAGAAAAGGACCCAACAGAAGAACGGTCTTGGGTCGATAGAAATGCAATAAACATCAAGCATGAAATTAGAATAAAGGAATTCCTTTTTTTATTATTATCTGTTTTTACAAATTATTTTTTAATCTACTATATTTTTTTATTGGAATTCAATATTATATTATAATGATACCATTGTAATCAAATAGTTAAATATATAACTCAATATTCGTACTCCGGGGCTGGGGACCCAGTCGGTTAGGCATTCGCTAGCATGCGGAAGGTCCCAGGTTCGGATCCGGGTCGGCATCGCCAAAATAACTGCCGACCTATAAACGGTCCGTGCAGCCAAAAATGACCGACGAATAATACCCCGTGTGGAGGGAGTGCACGTTAAATATCCTTCAAAGTCCTTACGCTGCGTACGATGTCGCCCTTAACGGTTGCGTTGGGTGCCTACTCAGGTGTCGGCTCGTCACTTGACTGTGGTTTAAAAAAATACGACGCCCGTCGCCAATAGCCCTCGTGTAGATCTAGTGCGACGATAATTCAAACTAAACCAAACTTAGTGTTAAACTTCTTTCCTTTTACATTAAGAATAGTGTCTGCATGAATTGTATCATGGTGGCCAAGCTGTCCGTACAAATTAATTTGTATCTGTCCGGATGATTTTAAATGCACGATGGTTTGTCTGATTAACTGCACTGTTACAAAATCTGTTAATTTGACAGGGAAAAAAACATTCACCGGAAAATGATTTTATTTAATTTGAACGTTTTTTTTCTGTAAAAATATGCTGTTTAAAGTATTTTTTTCTGTTTTTAACCACATAAAGCTAACTATGTACCTTACTAGACTGAAACCGAAAAAACTTTTAAAAAGGTCCGTGGTTCGATCCCGGATTTCGGCTGTCTGTTATTTCTTGGTAGTGTATCGGCCTGTCACGCGACAGACCGGGGTACGATTCCATGCATTATTTTCTGATAAAATTAAGACATTTTTCGTTAAATTACAAATTGTTCGTAAAAATTGAAAAGTTTTTCTCTTTAAATTGTACGGTATTTTTTTTTTACTCAACAGGTGACATTTTTTTTTCTGTAGAAACAAAACTTGTTTGCAGTGTAAAAAAATAACAGCGACGACTCTTCGATTTTTCAACGAGTACTAACTAAATGCTTATGATCAATAAGAAAACGACTCTGTTTTAAACCCGTATTATATATTTTGTAATGGATTAAAGTAATTGTGTGGTTGTATTTTACATTTAATAACTTGAAACTTATTTTTATTTTTGTTCATTACTATTTTTTTTGCAAATTTATAATTTGTGTGTTTTCATATTTGTAATTTAACTATTTCAGGATAGTAGAATTATTATAGTCTAGATTATGACCCTCTAGGCATCCTTATTTTTTCTTCATGCCTTTGCAGTTCTAGTTCTGAAACTTTTTATATTTTGCTTGCCATATTTTTTTGTTGATTATAATTTTCTAAAGTCCAATCTTCATATTTAATTTTCCTCTAAATCGTTAAAGTTTAAAACTCAATATGTCCTCGGGCCTTTGATTGAAGGTTAAAGGAAATTGGAAATTTATGCAAACGCGGAAATCCTTTATAAAATATAAAGGAAATGAACGGCAGACGTCGAAAATTGCTTTTGAGATCATATAATTTATTTATCAGTTTCTCATCAGATATATAATTTTGTGAAAAGCCAATTTCATTAAAAGAACAATTACTTTGGCTGTACAAAAACAATAGATCTTTTTTGTGCTGTATTTTAATTTAGTTTTTCATCTTTTTTGCTGTTTAGTTTAATTATTAAAATAAATTAACTTTGGGATATTTTAGTGTGCAAAAATAAAAATTGTGATATTCTTTATTGGGTGATTTTGAGTTGAATAAGTTACAAAATACGAATTATTTTGAAGTCTAATAAAGATGAATTTTTTATTATGCTATATATAACCCAAATAAATAGTACACGTTTATTTACGACATAAGTTCTAAATGCTGCTTAACTTCTTTCGTACGAAATTTTTCCAATTTATATCATGTTAAATGTATGTTATGTTCATTGCTCATACATGTTTAATTTTAACAGTGTTTTTTGTTTCCTTTCTAGGTAAGTTTTATCCCTGTATTTATATCCATTCTTCTTATACGAAATGTGGTAAGAAAACTTTTGTATTTTTATAATTTTTAAAAATGTACTCACATGTAGCTAGTTGCCATTTACTAGCTTTTTCCCATTATAAATTTGAGAATATACATTTATATACAATTATCTATTTGTTCTCGATTAATGTAGATTTTATGATATCACTAGCAAATAAATACCCGTTCTTTGCACGGACTAAAAGAATATCAAATCGATCCAAGTATATGTGTCATTTAATTTGCTATAGGATAATAAGCTTTGCCTTTGTTCCCGTTCATTATAAAGAATAAAATCCCGTTACTTATATTGCTTTAAAATTCCAGAATAAAAATACATCACTATAAAATGCACATCCTCATATCACAAAAATCTTCCTCAATATGAACTTACTGTCATCGCAATTTTCCTGATAAATTCAAAATTAACCATAATTGTATAACAATGTTATTTCACGTCAAAACCTCCATTCTGTTTTTTTTTAAATAAATTAGCTCATTGGCACGTTCAATTATTTTTCAAATCATTAATTTAGTTTCTGAAGGTAATGGCAAGAAAATAAAAGCAATTTCAATTTTAATTAATTTTTGTGTTCATTTTAATTTCTTCGGTCGAATGGCAACGCGAAAGGGAAAAAAAAAATTATCGGATTTGAGCGAAAGTGGTGTATTTGTTTCAGAAAATTAGAATTTTCTCTAAAAATGGAACAAATATGAAAAAACGAAGCCTCAGGTGCACACGTTGGTATTAAAGGGAATCTATCTTAAAAAATTCGAATTTCTGAGGGCAGTATAAGTAGGTATTTTACGATCCACAGACATACAGACGCATAGACAGACTCTTTTATTATTATAGATGATTTCTTAGAATAGTGGTTATGATGAGAGGTGGGGAAGGGGGGTGTCTGTAAATCGCTCTTTTTCCTAAACTTTCCGGGGGGCATGAAGATTGAAATTGCAATAGTCAAATGACTGGTCTACGAAATTATTATTTTGCTTGTTTACAATTATGATAATTCTTATTCTCTAAAATTCTGCTTGAGGCCCGATGAAAGTTTGAATATCCAGCGCTCTGTAAAGAAATGAAATTTTCTGATTACATAAACTCTCTTTGTCTGAGTTTTTGCCAAACAATTCCTGTAGTGTTAACTTTTAATTGGATTTCTGATATAAATTTGAAATTAAATCTATCTACAATAACAAAAATCGGCATGATCTATTTCGCCATTTGAGCACTGAGCCCTATAATTAATTGCGGTAAGCAATCTTGTATATCTTTTAGTTCTAAAACATTTTTTTTTCGAAACAAACAGTCTGTGGCTGAGTTTAAAACTCAAAAGTTCTGTCTTAGTGAAATGTGCCAAAATTGCCTAATTTAAATTTCTCCATTTTGTTCGAACAATCAAGTGATTTCCACTTTTGTAAATTCAGTTTACATTTATAAATTAAGCATACGTGCACATAGAACTGGTGCACGTTAAATGTGCTATTTCGCCTTCGGCTTTCATGAGTTAAAATTAGTTATTTCACCTTTTACGTTCTTTTAGATTTCCAAACTCTTCTATTTATCCAATTGCCATTATGTTCCATTATATGGCGCTCCGAATGGTGCTCTGTGGTTCTAAAATACGACGCCCGTCGCCAATAGCCATCGTGTAGCTCTAGTGCGACGATAATTCAAACTAAACTAAACTAAACCGAATGGTGTTCTGTTCCCACGAGACATTAATTCACCAATCGCGGCACGCGAAATAATTATTTTCATTCATCATTTCTGCTGCCACTCAAAACCTGGAAAACGCTACCACGCAATTTGTGTGAATACCTAATCTCCTTATAGATTATGTACTGTGGCACCATACAGTCTTAGGTACGATACTTTTTAGTTTTGTAGTGAGAAAATGCGTAAGGAAGACTTAATTGAAGATTACAGGGGAAAAACCCCTTCATTGCATAGGAATCTGTCTGCTTCAGACCTCTTTGGCGACGATGGCGAGTCATCGCCTAAACTGGTGTAAGGGAAGCGGTTTCTTACTTGGTTCTTCTTTCGCGGCAACCCGGATTCACGCCAGACACGAGTCGCATGCTTGTTCCGTGAGAGAAGGGAGCAAGGGAGAAAGCGGTTTCCTGTCGAAAAGGTCCGCCAAACAGATCTGA
>JAFNEN010001246.1:0-41652 GCA_019343175.1 Oedothorax gibbosus
GAAAAAAAAAAAAAAAAAAAAAAAAAAAATAAAAAGACATATAGCAGTCAAATAAGCCAAGGGCTTCCTCATGCGAATTTCACATTACCACCGCTAATATCCTGACCAGAAATGGGTGTATAGAAGCATTTTCACTACATAAAAAAAAACCATTTATTCGGTGTAAAAAAAAATGTTTTAGGCAGATGGAGGATATTCTGGGAGAAAAATTTGCAAAAAAGAGGGGGTGCAGGAAAGATATTAGGATGTATAGTAAAAAATTAGCCAAAAGAAAATACAACTTCATACCTTTTTACCAGTTATTTCCCAAAAGAGGGGGGTTTTTAGAGCGTTTTTGCGCGTGGATAGAAAAAAAATGTCCGCAGGCTATGGGAAAAAAAAATTGCGAAAAGAAAACTATATACAAGCCTTTAAAATATGTGGTTTTCTTCCCTTTTATTGCTCTACTTTTGAAAAAGATTTTTAAACGGGGCCCCTTTTGGGCAGAAAAAAAAAAAAAAAGAGCATTTCCTCCTAAGAAAGAAACGGTAAATCTTCATGTGTGAACTTTTTCTTTAAGAAAAGACGGTTTTGTTAACATGATTAAGAGCTGTCTAAAAACCATCTTAAAAGGGATTTTTTGAACCTTAATCCTAAATTTTTTGGCAAAATTTTTTTTTTCCTCCATTTTGGGCATTGTCCCCATTTTTTTTTTTTCTTTTCAATCAATGGATTTTTTTGGTAAAGCCTTTTTTTTTGTTTTTTTTTTAATATTGGCTTTAATCCTTCCCTGCAAGCCCTTTTTAGTAAATGGGGGAAAAGTGTTTTTTGGATTTTTTTTTTGTCCTTCTTTTTCATGGATCATGCCTCCCTAGTGGGCTTTTTTTTCTCCGCTTAGGGCCACGAATGAAAAAAATTCAGATCATAAGCAGGTGAAGAAAACGTCCCCCCATAAAAAAACGTCACCCTTTTTTTTTTTTTTTCAAATCAATTCCATCAAAAAAAAGGAAAAACAATTTTTTTTTTTTGAATGATTCAATCGCGGGGGTTGTGGGACCTCAAGACATTAAAAACAGTTTTTTTTGGCTCTAATATTTGCCTTTTTTTTCACCTTTTTCCCTTTTTGGGAATCCCTTTTTAAAGTTAAGCCACAACGTTTTGCGCCTTTTTTTTCAATAATAGTTTTCCGTGTCAGAACTTGAAAGCGATAGTACCCCCTCTTTGCAAAAATGGAAACTAATCTCCCCGCCCCTTAATTGTATGCATATTTACCCTTTCTAACCCAATCTACGCGATCAATTCGCTTTACAACCAAATAACCCGGTTCCCCCCCCCCCCCCCCCTTTTTTTTTAGATTTGGAAAAAAGCTTTTGTCTTCTGAAGCACAAAAGGATGAAAGCTGTTTTTAGGCCCATTAAATGGAATAGGCCGTATTCCAATAGATCTCGTTGCAATAACAATAAGCCCCACTCCTAAAAATGTTTTTTTTTTTAAGTAAATTTTTATCCCCGGAATATGGAAATTGTTTTTTGAGCGATATAAGCTGAAAAAAAATTTGCTTTGTTTAAGAATTTAGGAATCTATAAATGAAAGCTTTTTAAATTAAAAGGGGGTTTTTAATGCAAAAAATTCTAAATTGAGTCCCCCTTCCCAACTAATCTTTTTTGTTTAGATCTGTATCGTGGATGAGCGAAACTTTTAATGGGAATTCCCATTCTTCCTTTTGCGCTTTATGGTGGTTGACAATTTTTTTTTTTTTTAGGAACCGAAGCGCCAGCGATTGAGCCGTTTCCATAACTAATAAAATTTCATCCAATAAAAAAAAGATTTCGTCACCCCCATCCTTCTCCTTGGAAATTTTATTGCACCACCTTTATTCAAGCAATCCCCTTTCAATCTTAACTTTCCTCGTGAGTAAAAATGGATTTTTTATTTCCTTTTTCTATTTTCTGATTTCTAGCACCAAGGGCCGCCCATTCCCCCCCCCTTTTTTTTACCCTACATAGCATAAAACGGTTTTTTTTAAAAGGTGAAAGGTTCCGCCCAAGGAGTAAAACGCCCAGAACCTCATTTAACTTTTACGAATCCTTAAAAAGCAATTTTTTCCCCCATCCCCATCAGGTAGCTTACGTTTTAAATTACAACCAAAAATAAAAACCTTCCAAAAACTCCTATCCCTCCACACAAATGGAATAATACCTGGCTGAAGAAGGTAAAATTTTTTTTTTTTAAAGAGGAGAAGATAATTCCCCCTTTAATCCTGTTTTTTTTTTTTAATGAATTCAAGATGTGGGTATTCAAAAAAATATTCCTTTCCGATCTTTTTAAAACAAAGTCCCCCCTTCCCCAATGGGAAAGCTTTTCCTTTTTTGTTTTTCCCACAATGATACAAATTTAATACAATGGACTACAGAAAATGTTAAATTTTTGGGGAAAGGTCTTTTTTTTCGACCGCTCTGTTTTTACTTTTTTTTTTTTTTTGCTTTTTTAAGCAGCTCATCGAGTGATGTTAAATGCTCTAGTTTTGTTTGTTTAAACAAATCCTTAAACTCTTCAAGAACCTATCTTGAATTGAATATAAATTTTCGCTATGATACCAGATCTTTTTATTTTTTTAAAAACTAAAGACAGAATGACATGAGCAAGCAAGGATTTAAAAAAGGGAAAGAACAGTTTAAAAAAAATACTCCGAACCTCAAATGGAAAAATGGGGTAAAAATCGTAACCCCTTATGGAAAGAAAATTTTGCGCCATGGAGGACCTGTAGTGAATTACTATTTTCTGGGTGCTTTCGGACCCGGAGCTTCCTTGGAAAAGATGCACCTAGAAAAACAAGGAGTTTTTCTCATCCCTCAAAAAAACACAAACCCCCATGGCTTTGGAAGAATGCAATCTTTCTGGGGTTTTTTTAAGATCAATTTTAGAAGAGGCTGCTTAAGCTTGCCGAACAACTGGAGGTTAAATTTATGGTCCAGAGACTCTCTTGTAGATGGTTTTTTTTTTCCCCGCGGACGCGGAGAGGGGGGAAGAGACAAGTTGGGATTATGGCTTACAAAGGTAAAGGCGTGGACATCGCATTTTACTGGTAGGGAAAAAATTCAGGAAAGCCTCTTTTTCAATCACTTTTTACCCTCAGGGCATCCGGGGATGAAGAAAAAAAAAAACAAGTTGATTTCCTCTGCCTTAGGGGAAAAAGTTTCATTTCCCTTCATTAAAAAAGGCATGGAATCAGGGAAAAAAAAAAATACCCATTAAATTGAAAACAGATAAAGGTTATGACTCAGAGCAAAACCCCCCGTATCGATGTTTTCCCTTTCCCATGAGGGTTTTTTCCTCTGATAGCCGGAAAAGAAACACACCCAAGGGAATAAAGATAAAAAGGCATTTGCTAAACTTGAAAAGGGGAAACGTTGGGGTCGTTGAGAAAAACCGATTTCTTGGTTAAAGGACATGGCTTCCGTCGTCTTTTAAAAAGTGCGCTGGGAAAGGAAAAGGCAATATATTGGAAAAAGGGGACCTTATTAAAAGTTTGGGGGGAAAATACTGGGGATATTGGATTGAAATTTCTTTAAGTCGGGCCAAGTATCTTTAAAACAGTAAATTTAATTCAAGATAGGTTCAAGTGTTCCTAACACAAGTGCAATTTTAAGAAGGGACTCAAGAGATATCTTTCCTGTCTGTTCAAACTTTTTTTTTTGTTTTTCCAAGCCAACGCCCAAAAAAAACCTGACTCCAGAAAAAACAAAAAAGCGGTCCCTGATTAAAGGTTTTTTGCTGAAACTTAAAGTTTTAAGAGATAAGTCGCCTTTTTTTTTTTTGTTTCTTTGGTTGCTTGTTTTTTTGCAATGTGTTTTTTTTGAATTTTTTTCCATGGTGGGTTTAACAATAATTACAGTCCCCCCCCCCCCATTTATTAATATTCCTTTTTAATAAAGAAAAAAACATCTTATAATGATTATAATAATATCCCCTTAAAAATTAATCCAAGAGTTGATTTTTTTTCCCTTAATTTCAGTAGGAAGAAAAGGGTTTTTTTTTATCTTTAGGAAGCCTGAAAAGAGAAAAAAAACGAAACGCCAAAGTTTTGGTTTTGTCCCCTTCTTTGCGACAGAAAAAAATGGATATCTCAATCGAGAATTTTTTTAAATTTTTTTTAATAGAAAAAAAATACTTTAATCTGTTTTTTTTACACAATTTAAGTAGTTTTTTTTGGTCTTTGACAGTGTTGGGCCTTGTCCTTATAGATTTTTAGTAAAAATTGGATAATGAACAAGCCGTTTTTTGTTTAATATAATTCGGAGCCTTAAAAATAAAAAATGATTTGTTTTGGGTTTTTTTCCTAGCTTAAATTAACTGGAATAGTGTTTTTTTGTTTTTTCCGCTGTTCCGTAAAACTAAGAGATTTTTATAATTAAATGAAATTAACGGTTTTTTTTTTCCCAATATCTAATACTTAAAATTTTTTTAAATAAATAATTTTGTTTTTTTTACTTTAGGTAATAAAAAAAAATGAATTTTTCCTACTACAAATCTTTCTTTTTAAATATAAGTTTTTACAAATGCAAATGGAAATGAATTTTTTTCCCTTTCTTGCAAACCCAGTTTTAATAAAACCTAATTCAGTCCCTATGGTTTTTTTTTTTTTTTTTCCTGAATCAAAATTCAAACAATTAGAAAAAAGTGATTTTTGCAAGTAATTTAAAATGAGAATTTTTTTTTAACAGCTTCCAAAAGCACAGCTTTTCGTTCAAGCTGTTCTCTTTTTTTCACAGTTCCTCCTAGTAGATTTGAGAATTGGATTGAAGCCCTTGTTCCCCAATATAAATTTGATCCACCCCAGCCAGGTACTCCATTAAGGATTCCCTTACAGAATTTAAATAGCCCAAATCTCTTGAAGGGTTTAGGAAGAAAATGAAAATTCCCTACCCCAGGGGGTTTTTTTTTTTACAACCGAATGCTAAAAAAGAAACAATCGGATCAAATTCCTCCCCCTAAAGGAAAAGCCCAGAATTGCTTTTTCCCACCAGAAAAGGGCGGAAGGAAAAAGGAAAGGGAAGGATTTTCGACCAAAAAGGCGCCCAATGGGGAAAAAAGATTTTTGACCAAAAAGCGCTTCCCCAAAAGTTATTTATGAATATCAGTGCAGTACACATTTTGATTCTAAAAATATGGAAATAATGAAAGGTACTTTTAAAAAAGTTTTGGTTAATTTTTTCCCGTCAAGGAAACTCCCCCATTAGCAACTGGAAATGGCCCCGTGTGTTTTTTTTTTTTTTTTTTAAATGTTTTAAAAATTTGGGTCGGCGTAAATTCCCCTCCGTTTCAATTTTAAAAATCTTATTTGGTTTTTTAAACGATTCTTGGCCAAGCTTAAAATTTTACCTAAAATCAAATTAAGGAAAAATCCTGGGTCCGAGTTTTTTCCCCTTAACGAAGAGGAATACAAAAAATATGTTGTGTAGCAAATTATGCTTAATGGGAGGGGGGGGGGGGGGCGTTTATTTTTTTTTGTAAATATCAATTTTTAATTTGGAAAAATTTGTTTTTTTTTGTTTTAGATGACGGTTTTGTTTAAAACTAGTCCCCCCAACAGGACCATTGTTTTTTTTTTTGGTTTGGCGGTAAATAAAAAAAAAACCCTTTTAACTTATGTTAAAAAGAAAGCCCCAAAAGAAAAAAAAGGCGAATTATGTTTATTTTTTTCTCAGAAAACGCTTTTGAATGTCCTTTTTGAAAGACCATTACCTACATGCCGCCCGGCCCCACTTAAAAGACAACCGCATTTCCAAAGAAATGAAGAATTTGTTTTTTGAATGAAAACTAAAAACCAAGGTTTTTGACAGCCCTTTTTTTAAAGGATTTTAACGTCCCCCGCAAGGAGGGAAAAAATTGGTAAAAAACAATGTATCCCTTAAATTTATAATCCAATCGATAGAGAAAAAAAAAAATCTGGGTGGGTCCCTTTTTTGTTACATTTTTCCCATTTTGGCAAAAAAACCCCCGTTTTAAAGAAATAATAAATATCCTTAATCAAAAAAGAGAGTTTTCTTCCTAGATAAAACTAAATTAAAGGGTTTTTTTAATGTCCCACCTCTGCTTTTGTATGATTTGGGGGAACCATGATCCTAAATGAAACAGATTTCCACGGCAAGCTCCAAGATACTTACTCTCATTTTTATAAAGAAAGTTTTTTTGGATCCGTTTAAGAATATCATTTCCCTCAAAGAGATTTTTTTAATTTGGCAAAATTTTTTATATTTTTTTGCAAGTAGTAATCGTTTATATGAGATTTTTTTAATTTATGTTTTTTTTGGCTTGAAAATCTTAACAGAAACGGAGGTTGTAACGAATGTTGTTTTTTTTTTTTTTCCCTTTTTTTACGTGGCCCCCCCTTTTTAAACCCATTCCCAAACCCCCTGCTTTTCCCCCTGTTAAAAAAAAAAAATTTAAAAAATTTTTTTGGAAATTTTTTGAAACATGAAAAAAAAAATTTTTTTTTTCCCCTTTTTCCTTTTTTGGGCCCCCTGGGGCCCCCAAAAGTGGGAAAAATTCCAAAAGGGGTAAATTTTTTAAAAATTTGGGGGAAAACCTTTTTAACCTTTGGTTTTTTAAATGAAAGGGGCCTTTTTCCCTAAAGTAATTTTAAATTCCCCCAAAAATTTTTTTTTTTTTTTGGGGAAAGGTTTTTTTTTTAAAAAAAACCCTAAATTTAAAAAAGGGAAAATCGTTTTTTTTTTTAATTTAAAAAAAAAAATTTTTAAAAGCAAACCCCAGGGCAAAAAAAATAAACAAATTCTCCTTTTTTTGTTTTTTTTTTAGAGTATTTTTTTTTTTTAACTAAAAAAAAAAAAACCCCAACCCCCCTTTTAATTTTAAAATTAATTTGATTTTAAAACAAAAAAATGAAAAAAGGAAAAACCCTTTCTAAAAAAAAAAAGCCCTTTTTAAAAAACTTTAAAATTTCCTTTTTTTTGGGGGCCCTAAATTTTTTTTCAACCCCTTAAAACCCCAAAAGGGCCCTTTTTTTGGGAAAACCCCCCCTTTCCCGAAAAAAAAAAAACACCCTAAAATTTTCCCCCAAAAACCCGTTTGAAAAATAACCCGATGGGTGGGGGAAAACCCTTTTCCCCAAAAATTAAAATTCCCCTAAATTTTTTTTTGGGTCCTTTTTTTTAAAATCAAAATCAAAAATTCTAGAGGGAAAAAAAAGGAAACCCCCCGGGAAAAAAAAGGGAAAGAAAACCCCTTTTTTTTAAAAAAAAATTTTTCAAAATTTGGTCCTTTTAAAAAAAAACGTTTTTTTTTTTTGGGGTTTTTGCAAACCGCCCTGGTTTTTTTAAAACCCCTTAAAATGGTTCCCAAACCCGAAAAAAGGGGGGAAAAAAGGGAAAAAAAGGGGGGTTTTTTCCAAAACCCTTTTTTTAAAACGAATTTAAAAGAATTTGAAAAAAGGGAAAACCCCCTTTTTTTTTTTTTTTTTTTTTTGGGAAAAAACCCCCGGGGAAAAAAAACTTTTGAAATTTCAAGGAAAAAATTTAAAATTTTTTTTTTTCCCCCTAATTTAACCTTCCCCCCCGTCCTTTTTTAAAAAAAAAAAAGGCAAAAAACTTTAAGGAAGTTTTGATCCCAAAAGAAACCTCTTTTTTTTTAAAAAATAGGGGGAAATTTAAAAAAAAACCCCTTTTTAAAAAAAAAATTTAAACCCCCTTTTTTAAAAAAAACGTAAAAAGGGCCCCCAAAGGAAAAAAAAAAATTTTTTTAAAAGCCCCCAAAAATTTTTTTTTTTTTTGACAACAAAAAAATTTCCCCCCCCAAGGGTTTAACCCCCCGGGGTTTAAAAAAAAGTAGGAACAAGATTTTTCAAATAAGGCCCTTTTAAATTTTTTTTGGGATAATTCCCCCCCCAAAAAAGAAAAAAAAAACCCCCCCAAGGGAAAGGGCCCCCGGTTCCCCCAAAAAATTTAAAAAAAAGGAAAAAAACCAAAAATTTTTTTCCCCCCGAAAAAACCCCTTTTAAAAGTATCCCTTAAAAAGGAAATTTAAAAGAAAAACCTTTTTTTTTTCCCCATAAGGGCCCAGGAAACTAAAAATCCAAATGAAAAATAAAAGCTTTTTTAAAAACCCAAAAAAAAAAATTTGGGGTTTGAATACACCCCCGAAAAAAACCCCCCCCCAAAATTTTTCCCCAACTGGCCCTTTTTTTTCCGTAAAAGAAAACCCTTTTTTAAAAAAAGGGGATTTTGGAAAATTAAAAATTTTTTTTTTTTTTTAAAAAAGGGTTTCCCCAAAAAAAAAACACCCATAGAGGGGCCCCCCTAAAAAAAAAAAAAAAAAACATTTTTTTTTTTTCCCCCAGGGGAAAAGAAAAAAAGGGGCCAAAAAACCCCTTTAAAAACCGGCAGCCCCTTTTTAATGAGCAAGGAAAAACCCAAAAAAAAAGGGTTAATTTTTTTTAACCTTTTTTTTTTTCCCCAAAAAAAGAAAGAAAAATAAATTTTTTTTTTGGAAATTTTTTAAAAGGGGGTTTTCCCCCCAAAAATTCCAAAATTTTTTTCCCTTTCCCCAAAAAAAAAACCCCCCCCAAGAAACCCCGGTTTTTTTAAAAAAACCCTTTTTTTTTTTTTTAAAATTTAAAAAGGGAAAAAAAAAGCAAGAAACCCCCAAAATTCAAAAGGCCCTTTTTAAAAAGTGTTTTTTTTTTTTCTTTTCGCAAAATTTTTTTTTTTTCCCCCTAGCCCCCTTTTTGGGAACCAATTTTTTTTTTTTCCCCATCCCCGGGGGCCAAAAAGGGAAAAGCTTTTTTAAAAAACCCTCCTTTTTAAAATGACCCCTTTTAAAAATAATGAAGTGGCCCTTTTTTTTTTTTTTGCCCCAATTTTTCCCCACTATATTTAAATAGTTTCCCAAATTCCCCCCGGCCTTTCCCTTAAAAGGGGAAATTTTAAAATCAACGACCTTTTAAAAAAAGTTTCCCCCTTTTTTTCCCCCACATTTTTAAAAATTTTTTTTTTTTTTTTCGGTATTTTCCCTTCCCAAGGAAAAAATTCCCCCCTAATTGCCTGGAAAAAAAAAAAATCCAAAACCCACTTTTTCCCTTTTAATTTTCGAATTTTTAAAAAACCTTTTTTTTTTTCCCCCTTTTTAAAAATCTTCCCCAAAACCCTTTTAAAAATTTGGGGTTCAAAAATTCCCGGCCCAATAAGGGAAAGGGGGAAAAATGCAAATTTTTTAAAAACCTAGAAAACATCAAAAAACCCCTTCTAGTTTTTCCCTTTTTTTGTTTTTTTTTGATTTTTTTGGGGGGATTTCCCCAAAATTTTCATGAAAAAATTCCCAGGCCTTTTGTCCCCGGGTTTTTTTCCCCAGGCTTTTTTGAAAAAATCGAGCATTTTTCAAAACGGCATCAACTGGGCCCTTATAATTTTCCCCTGTAAAAATCCTTTTTTAATTTCCCCCGGGCCAGGAAAAAAGCTTTCCCCCGCCCCAAAAAAGCAATCGCAAAATTGGTTTTTTTTCCCCCGGGGGGTCCCCCCCCCCCAAAGTCCCCTTTTTGAACGCCTTTTTTTTTATTTCCCTCCATACGGCCCCTTTTTTGGGGCTGATTGGTTTTTTAGGGGTGCCCCCAGCCAAAAACCTTAAATTAAAAAAGAAAAACCCCCTTTCCTCAGGGGTTTTTTTTTTTTTAAGGTTTTCCTTTTAAAAACCCCCATAATTTTTTTTTTTATGAAAAAAATTTTTGGGGTTTTTTTTTTTTTCAGGATTCCCAATTTTTTTCCCCAGGAAAACTTTTTTTTTGGGACGTTTTTAAAAAAAAATTTCCCCCTGGTTTTAAAAAGCCAAAATTCCCCGGGCCCTGCCAAATTTTTTGGGAAATTTTTTTTTTTTTTCCCATAAATTTCCCCCATGCCCTAAGCCTTTTTTGAATTTCCCTTTTTTTTAAATTTTTAAAAAATAAAATTTCCCCCCTTTTCCCAAAAGGTTTGGTTTGGGTTTTTTTTTTTGTAAGAACCCCCCCTTTTTTTTGGGCCTTGTGAAAAAATTTTTTTTTTTATTTGGCCCACCCCCCCTTTGAGGGGGTTTAAAAATTTTTTCCCCCCCGGTTTTTTTTTTTTTTTGGAAAAACTAAATTCCCCTTTAAGGTTTTTTTCTGAACAGTTTATTTTGGGCTTTTTCCGGGGTTTTTTTTTTTAGCCAAAAATTTTTTTTTTTTTTTGGATTTCCCCCCCAAAACATAGGGCCCCCCAAAAATTTAAAAAAAAGGCCTAAAATTCCCCCCTTTTTTAAATAGTCCCCCCCCTTTTTTTTTTGGGTTTTTTTTTTTTTTTTCCTTTAAATCCCAAACTTTTTTCCCCCCCGGGGTTTTGGGGTTTAGGTTTTTTTTTTTTTAAAAACCCCAATAGCTTTTAAAACAAAACCAAAATTTTTTTTTTTTTTTACGTTTTAAAACGGAAAACCCCCTTAAAAACCTTTGTGGGCCCAATTTTTAAAAAAGGCCTTTTTGCCTTTTTTAAAGGGGAAATTTTTAAAATTCCCCAAAGCTTTTTAAAAAATTGTCCCCCTTTTTTTTTTTTCCAAATTTTTTTAAAAAAATTCCCCGTTTTTTTTTTTTTTTCGGTAAAACCTTTTTTCTAAGAAAAAAACCCTTTTAATTTTTTTTCCCCCCCGGAAAAAAAAAAAAAAACCAACCCATTTTTTTTCCCTTTAAATCGATTTGGTTAAAACCCTTTTCTTTTTTTTTTTCCCTTTTAAAAAATCTTTTCCCAACCGTTTTTTTTTAAAAAGGAAAAAAAAACAAAAAATTTGGCCCCAAAAAAAGGAAAGGGGAAAAATTTGTGGGGGGGGACTTTTTTTTTTAAACCTAAAAAAACAAACAAAAAAACTCTTCCCCCCAAAATTTTTTTTTTTTTTTTTTTTTTTTTTGATCTTTGGGGATTTTATCCCCCCCAAAAATTAAAAAAATGAATAATTTCCCAAAACCCCCTGTCCCCCCCCCCCCCCCCCTTTTTTTTTCTACTTTTTCCCCCCAAAAAACCCAGCATTTGGGGGTTGGCATCAACTGGGGCCCCCTTATATTTTTTTTCCTTTTTAAACAATTTTTTCCCAAAATTTCCCCGTCCCAGGCAAAGGGGCCCCAAAACAAAAAAAGCCCCAAACGCAATTTTTTTTTTTTTTTTTCCCAGAAAAGGGCCTGGCCCAAAATTCCCCTTTTTAAACGCCCCTTTTTTTTTTCCCCTCCCCCCAAAACCGGGGTTTTGGGGGAAAAATGATGGGGTTTTTAAGGAAAAGCCCCAGCCCTTCCCCATTTAAAAATTGAAATTTCCCCCTTTTTAAAAACCCCGGGGTTTTTTTTTAAAGCCCCCCTTTAAAAAACCCTTAAAAATTTGGGTTTTTCCCAATTTAAAAAAATTTGTTTTTTTTTTTTTTTTCAAAAGCTAAAAATTTCCCCGGAATCTTTTTTTTTGGACGTTTTTTTTTAAACAAATCCGGGGGCCCGTAAAAATGAGCCAAATTTTGGGCCAATGCCCAAAAATTTTTGGGGGAAATTTTTTTTTTTTTCCCCCCAAATTGGGTTTTAAAAAGCAAAAATAAGCCCTTTAAAATTTTCCCCTTTTTAAATTTTTAAAAAATAGGGGCCCCTTTTTTTCCCCGTAGGTTTTGGTTTTTTTTTTGTAAAAGAACCCCCCTGTTTTTTTTTTCCCCCCCTTTTTTTTGGGGGAAAATTTTTTTTTTTTTGCCTTTTAAACCCCCTCGAGGGCTTTTTTTTTTCCCAAATTTTTTTTTTTTTTTTTCGGAAATCCCTAATTTTTTTTTATACTCAATAGGGTTTTAAAACCAAAAAAAAAAAATTAATTTTTTTCCCCATACGGTTTTAAAAAAAAGGAAAAAACCACCATATTTCCCCCAATTTTTTTTCCCCGCAAAAACTCCCCCCCCTTTTTTAAAAAACTTTTCCCCCCAAATAATTCCCCCCCTTTTTTTTTTAAAAAATTTTTTTTAAAAAAAAGGGCCCCTTTAACCCAAAAGGGGGGTTTTCCCCCAGGGAAATTAAAAAAATTTTCCCTGGGTTTAAAAACCCAAAAAAGCCTAAAAAAAAAACCAAAAAAAAATTTCCTTTTTTAAAAAAAACCCCGACAAAAAAAAATTTTAACAAATTTTCCCCTTTTTTTCCAAAAAAAACGGGGGGGGGAAAAATTTAAATTTAAAAAAAACCCCATTTTTGGGGTCCCGGCCCTTTTTGCCCATTTTAAAAAATTAAACTTTTAAACGTTTAATTTGAAAAAGACGAAAAAAAATTTTTTTTTCCCCCGGGTTTTTTTTATCCCCAAATTTTCGGGCCCAAAATTTTTTAATCTTTGGGGCTTTAAAATTTTTGGTTTTTTTTTTTTTTTTGAGGTTCCCCAAATGCCTTTTTTAAATGCAAAAAAAAAACTGGAAAGGGGTTTTTTTTTTTTTTTTTTTTCCCCTTTTCCCGCCCTTTTTTTTTTTCCCCCTTTTTTTTTTTTTCCCCCCCAAAAAAAGCCCCATAAAACCCCCCTTTTTCCGGTAAGGTAAATTTTCCCCTGGAAAAGGGGAGGGGGGCCTTTTTTTTGGGGGAAAACAACCAAAAAATTTTTTAAAACCCCGGGAAAAATTTTTGGGTTTTTTTCCCGTTTTTAGATTGGGAAAAAAACCCCCCGATAGGCAAAATTTTCCCCTGCCTTAAAAGGCCCCCCCCATTTAAAAAAAGCGTAAAACCTTTTGGGTTTTTTTATTTAAAAAAGGGGGTTTTTTTTTTTTTTTTTTTTTCCCCAAATAGAAAATTGATCAAAAAAGGGTTTTTTTTTTAATTTTGGTTAAAAAAAAAATTCCCCCACAGTGGGGGGGGTGGGTTTTTCCCCCCCCCCCTATTGAAAATGTTTTTTTTCCCTAAAAAACCCTTTCCCCTTTGGGTTTTTAAATTTTAAAAAAAATTTTTTTAAAATTTTTTAGGGGGAATTTTTTTGTTTTTTTCCCCTTTTTTAAAAAACAAAGGGGTTTTTTTTTTTTTAAAACCCCTAAAATTTTTTTTTTCAATTATAATTTTTTAAAAACAATTTTAAAAAAAAAAGATTTAAAAAATTTTTAAAAATTTAGAAAAATATTTTTTTTTTTAAACCCCAAATTTTTTTAAAAAAGGGAAAATTTTTTTTTTGGTTTTTTTATTAAAATTCCCCCCCTAAAAAAAAGCCTTTTTTTTTTTTTAAAAAAAAAGGGGAAAATTTTTTTTTTAAAAAGGTTTTTTTAAAGGGTTTTTTAATTTTTTTTTTTTTAAAAAACGCCAAAAAAAAAGGCTGAAATTGGGGAAAAATTCCCGGTTTTTTTTTTTTTTTGGGGTAAAAAAAAAAAGAGCTTTTTAAAAAATAAAAAGGGGAAAAAAATTTAAAAAAAAAATTTGTTTTTTTTTTTTTTTTATTAAAAAAAGGCCCTTAAAAAAATAGGTTTTTTAAAAATTTTTTTTTTAAACTCCCAATTTAAAAAAAATTTTTTTAAACGTGGGTTTTTAACAAAAGGGAAATTGGTTTCCCCCCCCCCCTTTTTTTTTGCTTTTTTGAAAAAAATTTTAAAAAAAAGGGTTTTTTTTAAAATTTTCCCCGAAATGTAGGCCGGGAAAAAAGCCAAAAGGCCCCGTTTTTGTAAAAAAGAAAAAAATGGTTTTTTTAACTTTTTTTTAAAGGACCTTTTTTAAAAAAAAAAAATTTTTTTAAACCGTAAAACTTAAACCAATTTTAAGTGAAAAAAAAAAAGATGGGCCCATTTTTTGGGAAAATTTTTTTTTTTTCCAAGGGTTAAACTTAAAATTTAAAGGGGTTTTTTAAAAGCAAACCCTTGGGCGCCCAAAAACGCCCCCTCAGTCCCTGATTTATTTTTTGAAACCTTTTTTGGCCCCTTTCAAAAATTTTCCCCCTTTATTTTAAAAAGGAAGGGGGGTCCAAAAAATTAAAAGAGGTCCTAAATGGGAGAAAATTAAAGGGGGGGGTGAAAAGCAAAATTTTTCAAGAACCCGATAAGGCCCTTTGGCCCCACCCTTTTTGGGTTTTTTCCTTTTTTTTTGTTTTTTTTCGCGATTTAAAGATTTCCCCCCAAAGAATTTAATTCGTGCCAAAATTAGGAAAAGTTTTTAAACCCCAAAGATTTCGGGTTTCCCCCAAAAAACAGAAAACCCTAAAAAAGGGATGTTTATGGTTTTTAACCCAAGGGAAAAAAAAAAATTTTTCTAAATTTTAAAAAATTTGTCCCCCAAAAGGGAAATTTTTAAAAACCCCAAAAAGCCCCATCGGAAATTTTTTGTGGGTACAAAAAAAGAAATGTAAGAAAACAAACTTTTTGAAAAAAAAAAGGTATTTTTCAAAAATCAAAGGGGGGAATTTAAAGGAACCCCAAAAGATTTTTAAAGAAACAATTTTAAACGGGAAACTAAGCGGGAAAAGAAAAGAAGATTTTTTTTCAAAATTTTAAAAAATTTTTTTAGATTAAAAAATTTAAACAAAGGAAAATTTTTTTGGGAAAAGTTTCGACTTTTAAAGGGCAGGAAAAAACCCCCCCTTAAAAAAAAAATTTTAAAAAAGCAATTCCTTAAAGCAAAAAAAAACCCCGGGGAAAAAACCCCAAAAAGGGTGCCCCCTTTTAAAAGGATTAAAATTTTTAAAAATTTTGGGTTTTTTTTTTTTAAGGAAAGAGTTTTTGGGAAGGTTTAATTTTTTTTTAGCAAAAAATCCCTTTAATTTTTTTTTTATTCGATGCCGGGCCCTTTTTTTAAAAAAGTTAAAAGTGCAATTTTCCTTTTTTTTTGACCCCCAAACCCAAAGACTTTTTTTTTTTTATTTTTTTTCCCTTTTGGAGGAAAAAGGGGTTTTTTTTTTTTAAAGCCCCCTGGGGTTAAAAAAAGAATTTGTAAAAATTTAAAAATGTAAAAACATAAAAAGGGCCCCCTTTTTGGGGGGGGGCCTTTTTTTTCTAACTTGGGGCCCCGTTTTTTTTTTTAGTTCCCCCCCTTTTTCGGAAATTGTTTTTTATCGCAGCCCCCCGGGGTTTTAAAAATTTGGGGATGTAAAGGGAGAATTTAAATAATTTTTCCGGGACAGTCCTTTTTTTTTTTTTTGATGGGCCCCGAAATTTTTTAGCAAAAAGCCCCGTGGGAAAATTTTTTTTTTTTTTTCCCAACCCCTTTAAAAATTTTTTTCCCGGTTTATTTTTTTTTAAACGAAAATGTTTTTTTTCTTTTTTTTTTTTTTGGGGATATTTTTTCCCCCCATCCCCGGTTTTCAAAAAATCCCCAAAACGCTTGGGGTATTTTTTTTTTTGGGGAAAATTTTTTTTAAAGGGTGCTATTTTGAGAAAACCTTTTTCCCTTTAAAAAACCCGGTTTTTTTCGAAAACTTTTCCTTTTTTAAAAATTTACCCAAATTTTTTTTGTACAAACCCCCCTTTCCCAATTTTTAAAAAAAAAAAAAAGGGCCTTTTTTTTTCAGGGGTTTTTCCCCCAAAAGGATTAAAGTTTAAAAAGTTTTTTTTTTTTTTTTTTAGAATCCAAAAAAAGAGAATTTGGGGAATTTTTTTTAATTTTCCAAACAGCTTTGAATTCCCCCCTTTTTTTTTTTTTCTTGTAAAACAGTTTTTTTTTTGCCAAACCTTTTAAAAGAAAAAAAAAAGGGGCTTTTTTTTTTTAGCAAAAAAAATGGGTTTTTTTTTTTGCAAGTTTTTTTCTTTTTGGGGTAATTTTTTTTTTAAAAAAAAAAGTAAAAATTTTTTTTTTTTTTCAAGGTAATTTTTTTTTTTTAAAAGAATGTTTTTTTTTTCCTGTGCAAATGACGCGTTTTTTCTAAAAGAAAGTTATTTTAATGCAATGCCCCGTTTAATCAGAAAAGCGGACTTTTTAAAATCAAACCAGTTTTTTGCCCAGTTATTTCAAATGCAAAATGCATCAGTTTTTTTTATTTTTTTTCTTCTTTTTACGGAGAAAAAATTATTTTTATCCTATGGTTTTGGGCCAGAACACCGTTAGCTGGGGGATTCAATTTTCTTATCCACAATTTTATCAAGATCCTAAGACAAAAGAAATCACACGAGTTATTAAGAAAGACTTATTTCCTAATACGGAATTATTTGCTCTTTTAATGAAATGGGTGAGACAATTCACTATTCCTACTCCCTTTTTGGTAGGAGAAGAGAGAATCAATGCTACTATTCGAATAGGCAAAAAATGTATGAGTTGGATTCATTCGCATCCACAACAAAAAATACAACAGTTTTTTTTTTAGGGATTTAAAGTGGCTAATGTCTGGATTGAAAAAGAATTGGAAAAATTATTTTACTATTGGCCAAAAGAGCTTTTTGGATGGCCCGTAATTGTAAAATAGAAAAAACGCAGCATTTTTATCAGCGGCCTCGTGTTTTTTTTTTAAATTCGGTTTATTTTTACAGTGGAGCGTCATACAACATTTTCAGATGATCTTCAAATACTAAGGAAAGGACTACAAGAAGCTTATGAGCGCTCAGATCTTGTAATCATTACAGGGGGATTAGGGCCCACTTTAGATGATTTAACTAGAAAATAGTCCCCGTAGCTGGAAATGTTTTTTCAATTGTAAAGGTTGTTCTTGTGGGAATGCTTCCTAGTAATAACTGATCTACAGAAGCGTTTTGGAAAAGAATTAGATATGCTACAAAACCAAGCTACAATTCCAGATAAAGCTCAACCTTTGCTCAATTCTGTAGGAATAGCTCCCGGATTACTTTTTCTTACAAATGATAAGATGGTGGTTTGCTTTCCCGGCATGCCTGCAGAAATGCAGCCTATTTGTTTTTTGTGGAATACATTTTCTTCCCTGTTTCTTTCCAAGAAAAGACACCCTCCTTTTGGCATAAACATGAAAGGTCCTATTTTGTATGCATGCTTCTTTAAAGAAAGTCAGATTGATCCCATTTTAAGGGAGTTACAAGCTCAATTACCGGAATTGGAAATGGGTATTTATCCTTCTTATTCCTCATGTTTACTTATTATGTTTTTGTCCCCTAGTGAAAAATAAAAGCTTTCCATTGGGAATATGCAAAAGAAGAACTGCCTTCAAAAGTCCAGCTAGATTCTTTTTTATATACAGCAGCAACAGGTAAAATTGAAGAGGCGATTCATAACTGGTTTATCAAAGAAAAAAAAACACTTGTTTTAGCAGAGTCCTGTACGGGAGGAACCATGGCTAGTTTGCTCACAGCTATTAAAGGGGCATCCGAATTTTTTTTAGGCTCTTTTGTAACCTACTCTTCTGCTCTTAAACAGCACATACTAGATGTACCTAAAAAAATCCTAGAAACAAAAGGCACCATTAGTGCCGAATGCGTTCTTGCCATGCTAAATGGCGCCTTAGAAAAAAGCCAAGCAGATGTAGGATTGGCTATTTCAGGCATAGCAGGCCCTACCAGTGACAGCTCTCATGAGAAGATAGGGACTATGTGGGCCCGCTATGCAAGAAAAAAAGGGAGCAGTCCCCCTTAATGTTTTTTTTTAGATTTGCCAAATTTACAGGAAGAATCGTCAAACAAATTTATTTTTTAAAAAACAGCTTTTATTTCCCCCTTAATTTTGGGTATTTTTTTATGGCGTAAATTGGCTAAAAATATACCTCCACCTCAGGGTACAGGACATTAAAAGAGTAATTTTTGAATATTTTTTCTGGAAATTGGTCCCATTCCTTATTTTTTTTCCGCAGTCCCCCTTTATTATTGAAGCTATATTAAAAAAAAATCATCTCATTTTTTTTAAAGTAAAATTTTTTTGTTTGTTTTTTGTTTTTTTGACAAACTAGAACATTCATTAACCTAAATTTTTTTGATTTTATTATAGGCGTTTTTAAACCGTACTCCAAAACACCCCTAAAAAACTTAAAAATCTTAACTAATACACAATTTTCCCCTAAATAAAGGAACTATCGAATCCCTGTATATCGAGAGAAAGATTTTTTTAAAAATTTACTCTTTTTAATGTCCCCCTGGTGGCCCCTGCCTACTCCCCTAGGGCAACTTTTTTTTGGAATTTAGCTTAAGCCTTTTTTGTGCTATTTATCTCTTTTTTTTTTTGAACAAAGAGGTGGGCGATTATGGTAAAGGTTTTTCAGAAGGGAGAAATTCAAACCAACAGTAAATTGGATCATCATGGCTTTTTAGTGGCTGCCATTTTGTCCCAGGAACTTAAAAAAATTGCTTTGAAAGGATTGACAATCGTCCCTGCCATCAGGCCCCTCAAAGGAAAGTTTAGTCCCCCAGGAAATAGCAGCGGTGGCTTAATGATCATCCAAATGGTCCCCTGGGGCTTTTAACGAAATAGAACATTGTATTTTTAGCTCATCAGTTTTTTTTTTGCAATCCGAGCCAATAGAAAAGGCCTCCCCTAGAAGTTGGTTCCCCCCCCTTTAAGGCCCAAAGAATAGTACCGATCAATGAGCTAGGCTGTGCTCCTCGATAAATATTTGCAGAGTATGGTGCAAAGCAAATTTAATTTTTCTGAAGTAGCCTTTTTTGGGATCGCTTTTGGATAATCATTTTATTGGATGGAAATAAATTCACATAGAGAACGATGATCCCAAAATTTATAGAGGTTTACACCATGGATTTTTTTCCCAAAGACCACAGGCCAGATTTTTGAAGCAAAAGGTCGTTTTTTATCAATTGTTGGGAAAAAAGGGTCCCCCCAGTTTTCCCCTTAAATTTCCTTTTGGGGTGGATTTGGGTTCCTTTTTTGATGGGAAAAATATTTTCCCTTTACAAAAATTGGGCCCCCACCCCTTTTTTTCCCCCCCCCAACCAATTTAAACCCTAAAAAGAATTTTTTTCCCCCTTTCTAATTTAATTTTTTTTAATAACCCCCCCCCAAGGGGGATAGCAAAAATTTTCGGCCTCTGTAAAACCAGAGGGGAAGGGGTTTCCCCGAAAAATTAATGAACTATTTTGTGGGTGGGGGCCCCCCAAAAGGGGTTTCCCCCCGAGGACATTTTTCTGAAGTAAAAAAGAATTGGTGGAAAAAAACCCCTCCCGAAGACATAAACCCCTTTATCCCAGCAGGGAAATTTTGGAAAACAGAAATGCAGAAATTTTTAAACTCCCTTTCAAAAAATGGAGGATTTTGTGCCCCCGCCAAAGCCCTTTACTGGGGTTTGTTTTGTTTTTTTTCCCGGATCAAGCCTTTCTAATCGAGAGTAAGAGGAACGCTTTGCTGTCCTTTGTTCCCATACACAAATTAAAAACCAAATGCAATCGTGTGAGAGGCGCTGGGTGTGGCACATAAAAGAAGGGGTTTATTAACTCGGTTTTTTTTTTTTAAATCCTTTTTTTTAAAGTAAATTTAAACCTAAGTAAAAAATTTCCTTCATGGAGTTTAAAAAGAGGCTGTAAGTTCCCCTGTCCCGATATTTTTTAGGAATATTTTGTTTCAAAAAAAGGGCACACAAATCGCTTCTTAAAATTCTTAAGAAAATTTTTTTCCAATAAATTAAATCGAATTATTTTGGGGCCGGGAACTTTTTTTATTTTTTATGAAATTCGACCAAAAGGACCGGTTTTTTTTTTTTCCACTCAGAGTTTGAGAATTCGGGGAGAAAAAATATAAGGAGCCAAAGAAATTTGAATTTCCTACTTCCTTAGATGGTGGTTTTTTTTTTAGGTAATTTTGCAAAACGATTTTTTTTGGAACCTAAGAGTAAGCAGCTTTTTCCAGAACAAATAATTTGCTTTGCAACCCAAATCTCTGGCCAATATTTTTTATCGAGAAGCACAGCCTTAGCTTCAATGAATTTTTCGTAAACTCTCCCCCTTTTTTTCGTAAAGCCCCCCCAGACCATGGGAGGAAGTCCATTACCCCCCCAAACCGCTTGCTTTATTCCCTGGACCCCCCTAACTTTCCCCTTGAGCAAACCTGGAAGGCAAGACCCCCGATTTGGGTTCCAATTCCCTTTCCCAGCAAATTTTTTTAAGTCCTGAACAATGGCAAAGCCCAAACTTAAGCCCATGATGGGATCCCAATTACTGGGGTTCGTTTTTTTGGAAAAATTTCTTCCTTCCCCTCTTTCTACCATACCGACCCCCTTCTTTTTTTTTGTTTTCCCAAAAAGGACATAATAGCACAAAAGCCTTTTTAGCTAAATTTCCAAAAAAAATACTACGGCCCTAGGGGGTAGGAAATTGGGTAAGGTTTTTTTTACTTATTAATAATAACGCCAAATGCGAAAAAAACCGAAAAAAAAGAAGTTCACTGGTAATTTTATGTTTAATGAATGATTTGCCCAAATCAGCAAACGAACATTTACGATTCCCCCCCTATGTTAATTTTTTTTCTCACTAAGGCCCCCAAAAAATTTTTGTAAAATCAATTTTTTTTAAAAATTTCTTTTTTTTTTTTTTTTTTAACTAATTTAGTAAAAAGAAACTTCCCCTTAAGTTAATGCTTTTAAAAAAAAATACTAAGCTTTTTTAACTTAAAAAGTTGTGTTTTTTTTTTCCCATTTTTTTATGTTTCCCCCTTTTTTACAATTCCCCTAATGTTTGGAATAGCTGGGTAATCAACAAAAAGTTAAGAGCGTTTTTTTGTTTTTTGGCTTTTTACTTTGAATTTAGGCCCCCTTGCCTTTCTCCCAAGCCAATTTGGGAAACCTTTTCCCCCTCCCTTAAAAATGGGAAGCGGAATTTGGCCTTTATTTTTTTTTTCCCTCGAGACGACGGGAAATCGTTTTTTGGGAAATATCAAGATTCCTTTTGCCTAAGGATTGGAAATAGTAATTTTTAAAATTGGAGGAAATATTAGTTTTTTTAAGGTTAACTCCCCTACCGACCCTTTTGTTCATGTTAGGGGGCGTTTTTTTTTTCCCCCCCTGGAAAAACCCACAGGTCCCCCCCCCCCCCCTTTTCTTTCCCTTTTTTACCTATAATGCCCAAAAGGTTTGCCCTTTTTATCTCAGAAAAAAGACAATGCTCCCGCAGTTTTCTTCAATTTTTATTTTTTGCTTTTAATATCCAGGGAGGAAGCTACTTTTAGCCCCTGTGGCCAAAAAAGTAGGAACGGCTAAAAGTTCCCTGCCATGTTTTTTTTTGGAAAAGGCCTCAAAAAGGGGAAATGTGGGGGAGGGGTTTTTGGCCTAGAAGAGAGGCCCCCCCCCCTTTATGTTACTACAAAATTCCCCATTTTTTTTTAGATTAAACCCGTATTTTTTCGTTTTTGGATTTAATAGAAGAATGTAAAAAAAATTTTTATAAAAGAAGAGATCAAAAAGGGGGCCTCCTTTCTATTGAAGCATCAACATTTTTTAGATTCCCCCCTACTTTTGGTAGAAGGGAAAAATAAAGGGAAATTTTCCAAAATTGAGAAGTCCCCCCCCCTTTTTTATAAATTTGCTAATACCCATTTGTAAAAGACCCCCCTTTTTTTAAGCCAAGATCCTCTTTTTTTTTGTTTTTTTAATTCACCGTTACCCCCATACCTCCTGGAATTTTAACCCCGACTGGGTCCCATTCCCCCAAAATTTTTAAATGAAAAAACAATTATTACCTAAAGGGAAAATTTGAGAGCGATTTGGAGCTCTTTATTTTTGCACCTTCCCCCCTGAAAAATGAGTTTTTGCCTTTAAATTTCCCCCCTTTTATGGAAAGTTTTTTTGCCTTGGTGCCCTGCCAGTGTGCGTAGTGCGCGCTGCGCGAAAAAAAAATTCACAAGCCAAATGCAAAATCCTAAAAACATTAAGTTTTAGCAATGCCAACTAAAAGCAAATTTCACGGGGGGGGCAAGAAAGACGCGCCATCAAACAAAAATTCCTTTTTTTTTCTTCATTGAGTGATTATCGGGAGTTTTTTGTTCCCCTCGGGCTTTGTGGCAAAGCCCGGTAAAAGATTGGTTCCCCCCCCCCCCCCCCCCCCCCCCTTTCCCTTTAATTTTTATTTTGCCCCGATTTTTTTTTATTTTTTTTAGGAAATTAAATGGAAAAAAACCCTACCATTTGAAGCAAAATTTGGGGCAACGAAAAAATCCCCAAAGCTTTTTTTTTTATCTGAACCATTTGTTCCCTGAAATTCCCTGTTTTTTCAAAAAATATCCTTACAGAAGAATCCCGTCCCTGGAAATGGGCTTGTAAAAAAAGCCTTTTTATAGCAAGAGCAAAATGCCAAACCTAGTCCACCTCATTCCTAATTTCCCCCGTTTTTAGGTCCTATTAAAAAAACCTTTTTGTATTCCCCCCATTGCTGGTGAGCGAATTGACAACCCAGAAAAATCCCTAGGCCCCAACTATTTTTGGGCCCCCCGCTTCGTCAGCATGCAGCCAAAGAAAGTAAGAATTGCCGTTTTGAATTTGATATGCGGATTCGCTGTACGATTTATCCTATATCCCCCCAATGGTTTTGGTTAAAACGCCGCTTAAGTGTTTAGGAAAACATTATTTTTTTACCAACTTTCCAGTTTAAAAATAGAAAAGCTACAAGGTCAAGAGGTTCTCTATTAAGTCCTGAAAAATGCGTGGGTAGCAATAAAAAAATTTTAAAGGTTTTTTTTTTGGTTTTTGCAGCAACCCCCCGCCCTGGGCTTTCCCCCAAGGATTTTTAAACCCAATTTTTAGATTTTTCCTAACAAGGGTCCCTGTGGCAATTTTTGCCTGTTTGTTGGCACCACTGGAAAAAACCAAATTTGGGGTTTTTTTTTTTTTTAATCCGATTTTTTTGGATGAGCAAGCCTTGATATTCCCCCCCCCTTGGGGGTTTTGTTTCGTAAAAAAATTCCTTAAGGCATGGGGCAAGTAAAGCGGATTTTCTTTTTGAATGTAGCAACAGCTTTACCTACACCTTTTTTTGTTTTTAATACGAAGTTTGTTTTTCGACCAACGCAAACAAGGAGGAAAAAATGCAGAAGCATTTTTCTCCAGAGTAACCCATGTTTTTTTAAAATAGTTTTTTGGTGTAAACCTGGCTTTGGGTTTTTGAAGTAAAACGCAAGCCCCTCAACTATCCCCTAATAATAAAAAGAACCGTAACTTTAACCGATTTTTTTTAACCACCACACCCTTGGGTTTTAAAAAAAAAGAATATAAAAACAAACAGGCCGGGGGTTTTTAACCTAGAAAACTGTTGGTAAATTCCATCGTTTTTTAGAAAATAAACCGGTTTTAAGCCGGTTTTTTGGGTTTTTTTATTTGCAAGAAAACATCTAAAGCGCTTTTTAACTCGGGCTGCAAGCGAAGTAATGCCCGTGAAAAAAGAAAAAAAATGAAAAAGTAAAAACCTATTTAGCCCTGGGTAGAAAATAGGGTGAAAATCCCCTAAAACTCGGGAGTTTTTCCCCTCGAGCATACGGTTTACTCCCCCATGTAAATCCAACAGTGCTTTAAAGTAGTAAAAAACAGTCCAATCAATTATTCAAGGAAAAATTAAGCTCACCTGGAGTTTTTTTCCCTTTTTTTTTAATTGGCTTTGGCAAAAAGGGAGAATTTTTTTCACAACTGGAAAAAAATAAAGCTTGTAAATACAGGGCGGTTTTTAATCATTCAGGTCCCGGTGAACAGTTTTTTTTCCGCTAAAATTGGCCCCTTTCCTCCTGTTTGTAAGGGAGAAATTGTCAAGTAAATTGGAAGAAGAACATTTTTTTTACTCAAACAAGAAGATTTTGCCTTTACCATCCCATGCGTTGGTGGGTAAAAAATGAAAGTTTTTTTTTTTTTTTTTCCCCTCACCCCCCATTTACCAAAACAAGAAAGTGTGGGATTTTGTATGTGAAAATAAATTTCTAGATTTGGGCAGAAAAGTTGGCCTTTTTTTTGATTCAAAAGAAAAGGTGGTTTTCCTGCATTTTGTAATCGTTTAAATTTAAGGCAGCTTTTTCCTTTTCAGTAATTTTGGCCCCCCCCCCCCCTACCTAACAAAACCCACATAATCTAAAGTTACATTAAAGCATAGGAAAGATCTTTTTTCGATTTCCTTTTCCCCGCAAGTAAAAATACCCATCCACGTTTTTTTTTGGGCCCCACTGCCACACACACACCAAACCCTCATTTTGCTAATAAGGGAACGATTTTCTTTAAGCGGTCTTTCCCAATGTACTTTTTATACAGAGCCCTTTTTTTTCTAAAAAGTTTTGTCCCCCCAGTAAGGCCTTTTTTCCTGAAACAGTTTTTTTTTGGAGGTAAAAGGGTGGACATTTTTAAAAGCTTTTGAAGAATGGGCCTCGTAAAAAAAAAACAGGACGCCGGGTACACAGGTTTTTTTTGCAAATTTTTTAACCCAAATATGGGAAGGGAAAATTGGACAAAGAATTTTTTGTTTTTTTCGAGTTTTCCTTTGTAGCCATTTTTTTTTTTATCCCCTTTCGTCCCACCAACAATAAGCCCCCATCTGCCGGTTTAAAATGGTAAGAGTTTCTAAATGGCAAGAATAGGTTTAATGCAGAAAATGGAAAGGTAGCGGCTTTTTTTTGGCCGTTAAATAAGCCCTTTTTTTTTCTAATACAAGCCTTGTTGTAAGCAAAGAAAATTACTCTTGCAATAGCCGTGGGAAAAAATCCCCACAAACCGCTACCGCCCTTTGTTAAAGTAAGCCTACCTGAAAAATTTCCCCCCCCTTTGAATGGGGGAATGTAAAACTGATTTTCAGGGGGAAAAAGAGCCCCATAACATGATCGAAAGCCGAAGGCAATTTTTAAGGAAAGCCAAATAATGTGAAAATTAGGGTTGGCTAGCTCCCTTGCTAATTTAAATCTTTCTGGGAATGAAAAGAAAAGAAGGTTTTTAAACATGTGGATCAGCCCCCTAAAAAGCAGCGGCTGTTAATCGATTATAATTGGTTTTTTTTTTTTTTTTGCCTAGCAAGGGAATTAGGGATCCATTTTACTAAAGAAACCCCCTCTTTTTTTTTTTTTTTTTTGGTGCAAAAAAATAGCCTAGTTCCCCCCGATGTTTGTTGGGGGTAAATATAATCTTATGTGGAAAGGGTTTTTCCCTAAGAATATTTTTCCCCTCCGGAAGAATTAGAGGGATTTTTATCCCTTTTTTTTTGAATCTAAAGACAGCCAAAAAACCAGCGTAGTTGTTTTTTTTTTTTTTTTTGATTCGAAAAAAATGACGGTTTTTTTTTTTTGTTTTTTCCTAAAAGGACCCCAATTATTTTCCCCACCTCCTTTCCCAACAAATTACCAGTAGCTCCGATAAGAAGCACCGGATTTTTTTACGGGGGATTAGAATTAAAATCAAAAATTTTTATAAAAAAATCTTAAGTAGGGTTTTTTTTTTACTTATATACAAAGGGTCCCTTTTTATATTTTGCCCCCTCCATAAAAAAGAAGTAATGGTAAATTTTTATGCCTCAAAAAGAATCGAGCCAATGCGAGTTGTTGATACAGCAAATTAACGCGCTTAATTGTTAAAAAAAACTTTGTTTTTAAAAAGAAGAAAAAAAAGCATGAACCTTTTTTTTATCGAAAATGCCCAGTCCACTTTAAAATTTGCTAAGGTGGGTGTTTTTTACACAAGGTGGGGTAAATTTTATTTTGAAATTTAGGGTAAATGGGGTAGTTTTTTTTATGCCCAAATTGCCATTGCCTTTTTTGCAGAAGGAGTGTTTTTTTAAACCGGGGGGCAAATTTTTCCGTTTTTTTTTTTTTTTTTATGCACGAAAAAAGCTTTTCCTACCAGCCGTTTATTGGGCCTTTTTTTAAGCGATTTCCCCGGCCAATTTTTTAGTTTGTTACAACCAAAAAAATTGACCATGGGAAGACTTTTTTTTGGGAACCCCTTTGTTTTTTTTTTTTTTGCAAAAGATGCCAAAGTTAAGAAAAAGCCTTTTGGGCTAAACCAGAAGAATCCTTTTTTTCATCGCTTTTTTAACGACCAATGGTAAAATTTTCCCCAACAAAAAATCTATTTTTTAAAGCATGTTCTGAAACGGCACGAAAAAAGAGTCCACCTGAAAACCCATCCCCCTCCTTTTTTTTCCCCCTTGGTAAAAACAGAGGTTAAGTTTAAAAAAGGGGTGGGCTTTGGGATCCCTGGAAAGGGATTCGGTGTTTTTTTTTTTTCCGGTTTTTTTTTTTTTTTTTTTTTTTTTTTTTTTGAGTGTTGGTTTTTCCAAAATTCCGGAAATTCAAGAAGCCCCCAACTATGGACTGGCCCATTTTCCAATATTAATTAATAGAAACAAGTAGAGGGTATTGCCCTTTTTTTTTTTTTTTTTCAAAAACAGAAAAGCCCCAAAAGAAGCCTTATTTTTGTTTTTCTTTCTTAAAAAAGGTAAACGGAAAATTTTTTGTTTTTTCGAGTTGTTTCCAAAATAAAGAAAAAAAAAAAAACCCTTTTTTTTTTTTTTTTTTTTTTGTTCCATCCCTTAGTTTTTTGTGTTTTTTTTATTAAGTGGCTTTTTTTTTTTTTTTTTTTTTTCCCCTTTTTAGGAGTGGGGCCGGATTAAGAAAACATTTAGCCCTAATGGATAAAAGCGTTTGTTTTTTTGCCTTAAAAGTACAATAATGCTTTCCCTACCTTTGTGGTAAGTCGGTATTGGTAATATTGCAAGCTGAGGAACCGGAAAAAAAACACCACTTGGTTCCCAAAAGATGATTTAAGGCAAGCTTGGGATCCAAAAAAATCAGATTAGCTTATTCTTTAACAATAGTGGAATTTTTCCTTTTTCAAAGATTGAAACCTCACTGGCAGACAGGTAGAAAAAAAAGATTTTTCTGGATGGAAAAAAGGAATGGTACTGCCCCCCCTACCCGTTCCAGTCAAATTGTTGGGAGGATTTGAAAAAAACCCCTATCCCCTTTTTTTTTTTTAGCAAGGACAACCCTCAATTACCTATTTTTTGGGTAGGCCAAAATTTCCCGAAATTGGTAAACGTGATATAAGAAAGCCATTTACTGAGAATAAAACTTGCCAAGTGGGTTTTTTTTTTTTTATTCTAGAACCCGAATTGGGGATTTGCAAATATCCCCCGAGGTTTAGCCGCGGAATCTAAGAAGTTATTGTGATTTGATTGCAAAAGAATTTTTCCCCCCTTTTGGTCAAGAAAAAAAATTTTTTTTTGCCCAAGTGGTTTTTTTTTAATTAACGTGGGGGAAAAATACTCCTTTCCCGATTAGAACCGAGCCCTGAAATTGGGAATTTTTTTTTAATTGCCCAATCAACAATTGGAATTTTCAGCTTGGGTCCCAATATGAAGAATTAAGAAGAATTATTCACCTTTTTTTTATATAACTTTTTTAGCGCCAGTTTTATTTGGCCATGGAAAACGTTTGTTTTGGGGTTTGTTGTTGGGTAAATCCCCCAAGGAAGTGGGGAAACCTGGAAATAAAAAAAAGTAAGGGGGTAAAATTTTTTTGTGCTTTTGGGCCAGGCAAGCCGTTTTTTTTTTTTTTTTTTTTTTTTTTTTACAAACCCGTAAAAGATAGATAGGTGGAAATTGTGGTTTTTTATTTTGTTAAATTTTTGGGGGTGTTTTTATTTTCCTACCCGATTCACACGGCCCCCCCCCTTTTTTTGTGGCCCCCTTCTAATTGAGCTTACAACATTTTTGTTATTTTGCTTAAAGAATGTTTTTTAAAGGATAAACAGGAGAAAAATGATTTGTAATGTACGGAAAAAGGAAATTGGTTTTTTTTTTTAAACCTAGTCCCCCTCTTTTTTTAAGAATTTGTTTTATAACACCTGTTAAAATTTTTGCTTTTTTGCGTGGGGGTAGAATTTTAGAGGATTGTAGCCGGGCAATGGCCCCCTATCTGGCAAGAGAAAATTGGTAGCTAAAATAGACATTTTTTTTTTTTCAAAATAAAGGGCAAAAAAAATCCCGGATGAAGCGAGAGAAATAAAAAGTAACTAATTTTACCTAAATTTTTTAAAGGAAAGAGCAATTCCCCACAGTTGGGGCCCTTTGGTTTTAATATTGCCAGTGGGGGTTTTTAAAAAAGTAGGAGGATTGTGGTTTTCAAATTTAGAATGAGCCCTTTTATTGAAAAGTTTTCCCTAACACGAATAAAACCTTTTTAGTTAAGCGAGATCACCTTCCCTATGCAGGTTTAAAATTTTTAAACACAAGAAATTTTTTTTTGTTGCAGAAGTAAAAAAAAAATCAAGAAAGGTTTTTTTCCAAAATAGGAGATCCCTTTTAGCAATTATTTTTCTACAGAGGGATTAGGGCAACAACAAAAATCCGGAAAAAAATACCCCCTTCCGGCCGATTTGTTCCCGTCCAATTGCTAAGAGGGAAATCCAATTTTATTTTTTTTTTGTTTTTTTTTTTTTTTCCACCCCGATCCCCCTTTTTACCGATTTTAGCCTTTCAGAGAACAAAAACCTTGGAAATTTTTTAAGAAGACGTTGCAAAAAATTAACGGAAAGGGTTTTTTCTGGAGGGAGAGTTCACTAAAGCAAAGAATTAAGATCCCCCTGTTTTATCTACGAAAAAAAAGACCTTGTTAAAAAGAAAAAGGGGCTCTTGTGCAATTCTAATAGAAAGGATTGCAAAATTTGACTGGGTTTATGCCCGCCAAAGGCGATTAGCCATATAATATGTGCCCGCTTTCCCCCTTTTTTTGTTATGAAAGCACACCTCATGCCTACGCTTGGGATTTTTTACAGAAAATAGAATTATTAACAGAATGTTTGGGTGCAAATGGTTATCCAAAAAAGAAAAAAAAAAACAAAATTTTTTTTTTAGAGGAAAGGTTGGGGCCCCAAGCAAAAAACTTAACCTAAAAAAACCCAGTTTTTTTGTTTTTTTTTATTGCTTAGAGCTTTTTTTTTAATTAAGCCCCTTCACAGAATTTTTTTTTCCCCCTTTGGTTTAAAATTTTTTCCCTCCCCTCTAGGATTAAGAAAAATCCACTTTTTTTAATGAATAGGTTTTTGTTCATTAATTTTTTATGGATTGCGGGGTAAGTTGGTTTTTTAAAACAAGGGTTTTTTTTTGTTGCCTTGGTACCTTGTTGTTTTTTTTTTTTTTTTTTTTTAAAAAGGAGCTCAAGATTTTGTCCCTCTTCAAAAAAAATTGCTTCAAGGGAAATCCAAGCCGCCCTCTATCTCATAAAAGCCTTCGGAATTGGGAAAAAAATTAGTTACCTTGAATGATGTTAAAAACCGAAAAGGCACAATCACCATTTACAAAATTTTTTTGGTATGGTTCCCTGGGGTTGGCGGCCCATCAAATATTTTTTTGAATTCCCCCATCATTTTTTTTAAAGATTTATCCCGAAATTTTTTGCCCCCCATTCAATTGGTGGTAGGTGGGGGCTAGTTGGTCTTATAGACAAAAAAGTTGAATATTTTCCTCGGGAAGATTGGAAAAGATATCTTTTTTGCCCCCCCATTTTTGCGTACATGATTTTAATCCACCTTTTCCCCTTTTTACCCTTTTTTTTGATTTCACGCGTAACTTGAATGGTAATTTGTATGGTTTTTTTTTTTTTTGTGCCTTTTTTTTAAATGCCGCTTTTAAAAAAAGCCAATCATTTTTTAAGAACCGGATAAGAAAACGCCTTAAGGATGTTTTTTTTTTTAAGTCCCCCCCCAAAGTGTGATTTGGAAAAATTTCGTGAAATTTAAATTTCCCCCTAAAATTTTTTGGGTTTTTTTTTTTTGGCCACCTGTTTTTTGAATAAGGTAATTATAGTTAAAGTGCCAATTTCAACCGGCTTAAAGCCTTTTTTTTAATGGGGGGATTCCAAGGTTACCCCCCCCCCCAACCGACCCCTTGAAAAAACGTGGTTCCCCCGTTTAATCTATATTTTTTTTTCCTTATGCGAATTTGTGAATCTAGACCACTATAATTTTAAAAGGTGTGGGTCATCCCTTTTTTTTTAGAAAGCTTTTTTTCACTTCTTTTTTTCGCAAAGTTATTCAGGCCCAAATTGTAAAAAAATTAAGACTTTCTTGCGGGGGTAAAAATTATAAGTTTTTTTTTGCCTTTAATACTTCCCCTTCCCCTAAATTGAAGGGAAAGGAAAATTACCTTAGAACTTTTCAATATCACTCCTCACCCGAGCCCAATTTAAGAAAAAACTAACAAGGAAGTGAAAAAACAAAAAAACTTTTTTTTTTTAAGAAAAAAGGTTTCTTTTTAATTTTTTTAAATGGGAAGAGGCAAAAACCCAAAAAAAGAGAGAGGAAAAAACTAGGAGAAAAGCTTTTAAACTTTAAGCTCCCTAGAGAACACAAGCTTTTTTTAAGACTTTTAGAATTTATTTTTTTTTTGAAGGAAATAATCGAACACCGTATTTTTTTTTTTTTCCCACCACAGGTGTGTGTTTTTTTACGGTTTCTTGAGAGAAAAACCCCCCTGTTTTTTTTTTGTTTTTTTTTTCGGGCCCCCCTTGCAAGGATGGGTTAAAGAAGACACCATTAGATTAAAAAAGCAAAGAAGTTTTTTTTTTCCCCACAGCCCTGGGAAAAAACAAAAAAGCTCTTCCTTTAAGAGAGAAACCCTTTGGAATTACCCCGAAAGTAATTTTCCCCCCTTTATAGAATGCCATCCAATAAAAAACCAAACCTAATAAGCGCCGGGTTCCCACCCCCAAAAAAGACAAGGATAAAAAAGAGGATAAAAAATCGCATTAATAGACCAGAAGCAATTTTTTTTTACTCTCGACAAAAGAAGAAAAAAGCCAAATACGGAATCAAACATATTCCACCGTAGATAAAAAACACGAAAAAAAGTTTTGTCCCCCCCAGAAATAAACTTTTTTTTGTAATTGGCCAAACATGATTGTTTAGACTGTTTTTGGAAAGAGAGTAAGGGGTTGCGGGGAAAGGGACAGATCACCGTTTTTGTGGTTAAGAACCCGACAGTGTGGGGTTTATACCAGCCATAAAAAAGATTTTCAAAAAAAACTACAAAGACTTACCAAAAAAAAATCTCTCAGTTAAGAAAGAAGCCCCCCGTTACCAAAAAAGAAAAGAAAAAAAGCAGAAATAACAAAGAGATTTTGCCCTCCTGAGCGAGTTTTTTTGTTTTTTAATGAAAACGTGGGGGGAATTGGGGGCAAGTCCCCTAAAAAAAAAAGAATGTTAAAAAATTTTTCAGTGGCAAAAATTATAAGGACAAAGAAAGAAAAAAAGGTTTTGGTTTTACGGTTTTTCATCTTATGGCTTGCATCTTACTCTATTTAATGACAAATTTTTTTTTTTTTTTATTAAACTACGCCAAAAAAGTCCCACCCCCCCCCTTAATTTTTTTTTTTTTGGGGTTTTTTGATCTCGCCAAAAAAAATTAATCCCAAAAAATTTAAAAACATGAAAAATTAATTTTTCGAGCCTCTGTACCTTGTTTTTTTTTTTTCTAGCTTCCTTGAAAAAAATACGGAAAGCAATTGGTGGCCATCTCCCCCAATTCAACTTTGTCCCCCCCTTATAATTCCCTCCACTAGTAAAAATCTTTCATTCCCCTTGTTCAAGGCCCACGCGCTGAAAAGAAAGCTTCCACAAAATGCAAATCCGCAAATTGTTTTTCCCCCCGGTGTCCCCCCCCCTTGGCAAAAAGTCTTTTGAAACGCCCCCTTTTTTTTTTTGATCTATCCACATACGGACTTTTTTTGAGGAAACTGAATTGTTTTTTTTCAGGAATCACCAGCAATCCTTATGAAATAGGATCTTCTTCCCATCAAGGTTGTAGTACCTCCTTTAAAGCCTTTTTGGGTTTCCCACCCTAATGAAAAAATTCGCTCTCTTTTGGGTGTTTTTTTTTTTTTTTCCAGATCTAATTTTCCCAGGGAAAATCCTTTTTTGTTTAGGACGGTTTACATAAACACATTCCGGTGCCTGTTAAAATGGGAAGCCCAATTCCCTTTCCATGCCCCAAAACTTTCGGGATATTTTTTGTTAATCCCCATTATTTGCCTTTCATGCCACATAAGCTATGAATCCCCTTTTGAAACCTTTTAAGATAGGGTCCCCCCCCCTTTTGTTTTTCCTGTTAAGGTGGGTTTTTTTTTTTAGAGACCTCCCTGTTTGGTCCCCCCCCGTGTGTTGGAAAGTTTTTGATTTGCTTAATACCGCCTTCCGAGGGCTTTACTTCCCCGTTTGTTGTTTTTTTTTTAATTTTGGGTCCGGAAAATCATAAGTCCTTCTGGAGGAAAAAAATTTCCTGAAAACAGTGATAGGACTTTATCCGGAGTGGGGTTTTTTTTACACGAATTTTTTTTTTTGTTTTTGGAGAAAATTAACCCCCTCCCCCCTCATAGCCCCCCCAAAATTACACCAAGCCCCCTATGCCCGTTCAGAAAATAACGTCCTTTGGATGCTTTTAACTTGTGTTTTTCCTTTTCCTTTAAAGTCCCACTATCCTTGGCCTTACCCTGTGCTCTACTTTTTTTTTTTTTTTCATGCCCTCAATAGCTTAACAACAAAAACAAAAATATTTTTTTTTCTATCCCGTGAATTGAATCGGCAAAACCAAACTATATCTTTTGGCCCTTTAAGACCACCTACCCCTAGGAGCCCCCTTTTTTTTTCTAATTGGCCCTTTTGGATGCAAAAAATTGATTGAGGCTAAATACATGGTTTTTCTTCTATTCGTAAATATAAACCCCGACCATTGGCTTTATCAAAATAGACCACCCGCTGCTATTCCCCCCCTGGACCCTACCTTTTTCCTTTGAAGGCCTGATGGCAAAACATTTCTGGTCCCCCCAAATCCCTTTTCCCCGCAAAATTTTTTTTTAAAAGTCCCCCCTTGAAACAAATTGGCCCAAGCCCCTAAGCCCCATTGGGGTGATCCAATTTTTTTACTGGTCGTTTGAATTTTCTTCCCTTTCTGAAACCTCTAAACATTACCCAACCCCCTCTTTTTGGTTTTTCCAAAAAAAGACCCCCCCGTAATAAGGCCAAAAAAAGGCCCCTTAAAAGCTTTAATGCCCCAAAAAACTTATAACGCTAGGGGGGTAGGAAAAATTGTTGGTTTTTAGAGGCGGAATTTAAAGGAAAATCAGAAAAATTGACAGAAAAACTAAAACTTAAAAATTTTTTTTTTTTTTTTGTTTTTTTTTTGGTTTTTTTGAAAATAATGCCCAAATCTAAAAAAAAATTTAAAAAAATCCTTTTTTTATGATCTTTTACAATTTTTAATCTTTTAAGGAATATTTAACATGAATTTTCCATAAAGAAAAAAAAAATTTCCCCCCACAATAAAAACTTTTACGGTTTTTTTTTCCCTTGTATCAATAAAAAAAAAACTAAAGACCGTTCCACCCCCCCCCCCCCCCCCCCCCTTTGTCCTAAGAAATATAATCCCATTTTTTTTTTTGGGGTTTATTCACTGTTTGGTATTGTCCATGTTTTTGGAACTTTCCTTTTCATCTTTTTTTACAGCCTGGAATAAATAGGAAATTTGTTTTACTGCCCTTTTAAGTTATTAGAAATAAACTATGAAAAACATCCCCTCCTAAAAACAATTGTTGAATCCCCCCGTAAAGCAGCAAAGATGTTATTTTTTTTTTTTTTTTTCTCCTCAAGTGATTTTTTTTTTTTTTTTGCTTATTTTTTGAAGGCCCTTTTGTTTTTTTAAAACGATAAAATCCTTGCGGATGGGGTCCCCCAAATAACACTTGCTCAAGCCTAAATCGGTAAATAAAGTTATCAGAATAATTAAAGCTTACCCCCTATACATTTTTTTTTTTTTATTTTTGGGGAAATAACCCCTTTTGGCCCCCTTTTAATGGTGAGCCTTTGTTTTTTTTTCCCCCCCCTTTAAAAGTTTTTTTTAGCAGTCCCGGGGGGAAAAGGATACCCCCCTTTTGATCCTAATTTTTTTTTTCGGATAGGAAACATAAATTTTTTTTAAAAAAACTATTAAAAAAATTGCCAAAAAAAAAGAAGGAAAATTTTTTTTTTTTCCCAAAAAACAGGTAAGGTAATTAAAAAGTTTTCTAAAATGAAAAAAAAACCCCTTTTGGGATTGAAAAAATAAAAACAAACCCCAAAACTCCCTTATTTTTTCCCCCCCCTTAAAAATTAAATTTTTGTTCCCCTACCTTTTTTTTTTTTTTTATCCTTTTTAAAAATTTAAAGCAAGAAATCCGAAAAAAAATCCAAATTTTTTTGGGGGTTTAATCCAAACAGCCACTAAAAATTTTTTTTTGTGAAAAAAGGGAAACCCCTTTTTTTTTAAATTTGGGGAAAGGGTTTTTTTTAAAAAGGAAAAAATCAAAATCTTTTTTTTTCCTAAAGGGTTTTAAACCCCCCCAATAAAAAAAAATTAAGGGAAATTAAACCCAAACCCAAAAAAAAATCGAAATTTTAATTTTCGCCCCCCCGAAAAGTGACCCAGGGTACAATTTAAGAAATGTTTTTTTAAGAAGGAAATTTTTTTTGGATTTTGATTGGGGTTGACCTCTTTTAAACGGTTAAATTCCCTTTAGAAAAGAGGGGGGGGCCCCCCCCCCCCCCTGAGCTTAGAAAAAAAAATTTGCCCCCCTTTTTAACTCAGGGGGCCCCCCCAAAACCTTATTCGAAATTTAAAATTTATCCCCCAATAAAAACCCAAACAACCTTTTTTAATAATGCCGAAAAATTCCGAAAAGCTTTTGCCCCTTTTTGCCCAATTATCGCCCCAAGAATTACTAAGAATGTTTGGGAAAAAAAGGATAAAAAAGAAAAAAAAAAAAATTAAAAAAGAAATTCCCCTCAAATTTTTCTTTTAAAAAAACGGTCCTGTGGGGGGGGCAACAAGGTCCTAGGGTTTAAAACTCCTTGCTTTTAAAAAAAATCGTTGTTCCCAATTTTTTAAGAGAAAAATGCGGCCCTTTAAACTAATTATTTTTTTGCTTAATGAAAAAAATCTGAGCTTGTTTTTTACCCAAAAAAAGCCCCCCCCTTTTTAAATCCCCTGAAATTTTCCTTTATTTTCCCCCGGTTTTAAAGGCAGAAAAAAAAGGTAAATAAAAATTTTATTCCCCCCCCCCAGCAAATTTTAAAGCAAAAAAATTTTTTGGAATTTTTTTTTTTAAAACTAGGGGAAAAACTAAGAATTTTTTTTTTTAAACCGTGCCCCTAAAAAGTGAAATTTTTAAAAAAATGGGACTTTTTTCCCCTTTTTGCCCCCCCGGGTTAAGCCCGGGGTTTGCTTTTTTTTGACGACCCCCCCCAAAAAATGTCCCTTCCCAAAGGTTTTTAAGTTAAATAAAAAAACTATAATGAATCGCACGGTTTTTTGGGGAAAAAACCAAAATTTTTATCGACTTAATCGATGTTCCCAATTTTTGGGGGGGAAGGGGTTAAGCCCGGTTTTTTTTTTTTTTTTTTTACTATCCCCCTTTAAAGAAGAAAAGGAAGGGTTTTTGAATTGAAACCGATAAAACCCCCAAATTTTTATTTCCTTTGTAAAACCCCCGAAATTTTAATTTTTTATTCTTTTATTTAATTTCCAGAAATAGAGTTTTTTTTTTTTTAAAGTCCTCCTCCTAATGGGGAAGGAAAAAAGATTTGGGGGGGGGTTTTTCCCGCTTTTCCTTTTAGAACCAAAAAAAGTACAAAAAAGAGAATAAACCCCGTAAAAAAAAAAAATTCTTATTTTTTTTTTTTTTTTTACTAAGTTTTTAAAAGGATTTTTTTTTTTCCTTGGAAAAATTTTTGAATATTCCCCATGAAAAAGAAAATGCCCCCCCTTTTTTTTTTAAACCCGTAAAAAAGTTTTTTAAAAAACCCCCTTTTTTTAAAGAAAAAAAAGTTCATTGAGGGCCCCCCTTGGTTAAAGCGGGGCCCCAAATTTTGGTTCCCCCAAAAAATTTTGGGATCTCTATTTAAAAGGAATCCCCCCACAAACCCAAAAAAAGTGGCCCTTTTAAGGCCCTTTTGAAGTCCCTTAGAAAGTAAAGCAGAGGAATCACTTGGTTTTTTTTTTGTTTGTTTTTCTTTCCATCCCCCTGGATGCCCTTGATGTTAAAGTGATTTGACAAAAGAGGCTTTTTCCCCCTTGATTTTTTTCTTACCAGTTAACTTTGGCCGATTGTTCCCCACGCCCCCTTTTTACCTTTGGTAGCCAAAATAATCAACTTGCCTCTCCCTCCCCTTCCCGCGTCCCCCCCGCTGGAAAAAAAAAAAAACCCCATCCTAACAGAAGGAGGGGTTTCCTCCTTGGGCCAAATCCATTCACCCCCCTCCCCTGTTCGGCCAAGCCTTTTAAGCAGCCTTCGTTTTCTAAAAATTTGAAAATCTAAAAAAATCCAGCCAGATTGCCCATTCTCCAAGCCCCATGCCTGGTGGTTTGGGCCTGTTTTGCGATGAGAAAACTCCTTGGTTTTTTTCCTAGTTGGCCATCCTTTTTCCCACGGGAGCTCCCCCTGTCCCCCCCCCCCCCCCCGAGCACCCAAAAAAAAATCGTTTTAAAAAAAAATTTCACCTACAGTTACCCTCCAAAATGGCCCGCTAAAAATTTTTTTTCCCCCTTTCCATTAAATGTTTTTTTTACGAATTTTTTTAACCCTTTTTGTTTTTCCCCATTTTGAGGTTCTAGTATTTTTTAAACTTTTTTCTTTCCATTTAATCCTTGCCCTTTTGTTTTTTCAATGGTTCAATCTGTCCCCTTTTAGTGTTTTAAAAATTAAAAATCTGGTTAAATCATACGGGAAAAATTTTTTTAATATTCCAAATTTCCAGAATAGGGTTTTTTCTCCCTAAATTCCATTAACATAATCTTTTCCATGTGTGTTTTTTGCTTCCCTCCATTTTTTTTTTTTTTTTTTTGCTCTTTAATGACCGGGGGTTTGTTTTTTGTTGAAAAGATTTTTTAAAAATTCCTCGTTTTTTTTAATATTGGAAAAAGGATAGGGTTTTTTTTAACCTTACTCCCCGTTTTTTAAAGGGAAGCAACCCCTTCCTTTTTTGTGGTGGGCAATTAAAACTTGGGGCATGTTTTAAAAAAATACATTATGCCTTGAAATGAGAAGATTTTTTTTTTTTAAACAGGCCTGTTTCCTTGTAGGAAAAATCCCAAGGAAGTTTTTTTATCGAAAAGATACAGGGGTTTTTCCGAGCCTGTTGGTCTATCCCAAAATTTTTCCCCCTGCCCCCCCCTTGAGATAACTTTTCTTTTTCTTAAGGAAATGGCAAGAAACTTTCTCCCCTTTTTTTTTTTGCCCAATTACATGAGTTTGGTCCCCTTTTTAGATAAAACAGCCGTAGAACCCCGCCCCGCCGCCCATTGATCCATTACAACAGGTCTCCCTGACTGTCCCCATCGGGCCAGAATTTTGACCCCGTCCAAAACTTAATTTTACTTGGATCGTTTTTTTTTGTAGGGCCCCAAAGCGCTTCCATTTTTTATTTGGCGGTAAGGTTGCCTTTTTTAGTGGGGGGATTTTTTTTACACATAGGTTGGAAAAACATCGACACCAACAAGCCTCCTCCTTTTTGAACAGAAATGAAATGAGAATAATGAGCAAATGACGGCCCTTGAAAACTTTGTATTCCTTTTAAGAAATTTTGATTAGGTAAAAACCGGGGTTCCAAAATACTTTGTTGTTTTTTCTCCAACCCCCCTAAGAAATTTTTTTTTGGGATTTTACTTTGTGAAGGCCCAAATTCCCCCCCCCCCTTGTGGTCCCCCCCCATTTTTAATGGGCTTTTACTAACCCCCCTTTCTTTTAAAGTGTTCCATAAATGTGTGGGGTAAAACCCTTTCTTTCTATTTTGGTTTTTTTTTTTTTCAACCAGCAATTATGGATTCCCTTTTTTTCCCCCTGCCTAAAATTAGATCCTCTTTCCAAGTAAAAAAGGCCGCAAATTAGGAACCCCGCTTTCCCTTAAGAGAAGAGCAAGAATGGAACATTTTGCTAACATTTTTTTGTTTTTTTTTCCGCTTTCCCGTGGAGCAAGACCGTGAATTGGGCCTTTTCCAAACCATCGCAACCCTTTTCCTTATTCACCGATATTTGCAGAGGCCCCTGCCCAAAAAAAATGCCAATTCGATTCCCCAGAAAATTTTTTGGAGCAGCCTTACATCAGAAATGGTCTATTAAATCGCCCCATAAAAGATTGGCCAAATAAACATGACCTCGAATATTTTTCCGGAAGTAAAAAAAAAAAAGCACTAATTTAAAGCCAAGCCCCCACATATCTACAAATCCCAAGCTCCAAATTCCCCTGATGTGGGGGTGGAATTATTTTCCTTTTTTTTTTTGCCCAAATTTTCCATTCCAAATACTTTTATGAAATAAAGCCATTCTTGGAGACTTTTTTTTTTTTCATGAAAAAAATTTGGGTTTATCTTTTTGTAAAGCAGGTCCAACTTTTTTTTTTCCCCCGATTGTGAAATGAGAGGTCCCATAATTGCAAAAAGGCAATAGCGAATGGATTTTTTTTTTTTTTTCCCCTGAAAACCGGACCGAGAAAAAAAATTATTTTAAGCGGATTTTTTTTTTTAAAATACCACAATCCGGGGTTTTTTTTTTTGACGATATTCCAATGCCCCCGCAAAATATAATCCTCTCATTTCCCTCCCCTTAACAAATTAACCCCTACCATCCCCATCTTTTAGGGGGTGGGGTTTTTGTTTTTTTTTGTAAAGTGATTAAATACACACACTATGCATAAGAAAATGGCCTGGGAACCCCGTATAATTGGTTGCAATACATCCCCCCTAAAGGGTAATCGGAAATAAGTTTTTTTTACGTTTTTTTAAGCCTTTTTTAAAAACCGCCCTCCCTTTGTGGAGGTTAAGTTTTAAAATAGGTTTGGGCCTTTTTTAAAAAAAAAGCTTTTTTGTAATGGACGTTTAAGTAATTTTCCCAGAATTTCTTTAATATTGCAATTTTCCCTGTGTTTAAGAAAAATACCTTTTTATTTGGTAAATACGTTTTTTTTGTGTTTTCCTCCCCCTAAATTTTTTTTTCAATAGAAAAATGGGAAAAAATTAAAATCTTAGGAAGCCACCAGCCTTTTTCCTTGTTTAGAAAAATATGTAAAAGGGTGGGCTTTTTCCAATGATTTTTTTTCAGGTCCCCCAATTCCATCAACCATGGGCCCTACCTGCTTATAGGGAAAATTTTGTTTTTTTTTTTTTTTGCTCAGTTCTTACCTCAATTACCACAAAAAGCCTTTTCCCCCCCCTTTTTTTACGGCCCTTTTTTTTTTTTTTTGAAGAACTTTTCCAAAAGCAAAAATAATAATTTTTTTTTTTCAATTAATACCTTAAATCAAAAATTTTACCCAAAACCCAAAAAGTTTTTTTTTTTTTATGCAAGAAAATACAAGAAACATCCCCACCCCTTAGTCCCCCCCCGCCCCAGAAAAAACATTATTTTTAGCCGCCATTACTTTTTTTTACCAATTTTGCCCCCCTTTGGAAAGCAGCCTGCCCAAAAAAAGTCCCCCCATCAAACAATTGTTAGCAAAAAGTGTCAGGGTTTTATTGGGTCCCCCCCCCCTTACCAGGCTTTTGTTTTGGAAAAATTGGAAATTTTTATTGCTCGTGCTATTTCCAAAATTGCCAATTTTGACGGGGCCTTAAATTTTTCTAACAAGGACAAAAGCATTGGTTTTAAACTTTTCCTCCCACTATTTTTTTTACCCATGAGAATAAATAGGGGGATCTTTAATGAGAGGACGGATCCCTTGGCCCCCTTTTTTTTTTTTCATTGAAAGTTTTTAGTCGCAGTGGGAGAAAAAACAGAAGAAGTTCACTAACATTTTTTTGGGGGGGTCCCTCCCCCCCCTTGTTTGCTAAAAAAAGAAAAAACCCTTTTTTTATTGTAGCAAGTTTTTTAATTTTCTCATCTAAAACTTCCCGCCCCCCCTTTTTTTCCCCTCGTTTTAGCCTGAATGTTTTAATCCTATTGTTTTTAAATTTTTTTTTTTTTGCCCCTGTTTTTGAAAAAAAGAATTTAAAAACCCCCCCCTTTTTTTTTTTGGGCCCCCAAATACTTTTCCCCACAAAAGGGGGGGAAAAATTTTAAATTTTTTCCCGGGGGGAAATTTTTTTTTCCCCGTTTTTTTTTTCCCCCCCTTTTTGGGGGGGAATAAAAAACCCCCAAATTTTTTGGGGTTTTTTAAAAAAAAATTTTTCTCTTTTTTAAACCCCCCCCGCTGGTTTTTTTTAAAATTGGTTTTAAAAAAACGACCCCTTTTTAAAAAAAAAAAGGGGATTTGAAAAATTTTTCCCCCAAAAAAACCCCTTTTCCCCTTTTTTCCCCAAAAATTTTTCCCCCGGGGGGGGAAAAAATCCCCTTTTTGGTTTTTTTTTTTTTTTTTTTTAAAACCCCCCTGGGTAAAAAAAAGGGGGGGGCGAATTTTTTTTATTTTTAAAAATGAAGGAAAAAAAAAAAAAATGCCTTTTTTTAAAAACCCCTTTTTTTAAAAGGAAAATTTTTTTTTAAAGGGGTTTTTTTGGGGGGGGGTTTTAAAGGGGGGGGAAAATGTTCCCCCTTTCCCCTTTTCCCCCAGGGGAAAAACCCCCGTTTGGGGGGGAAAAATTTTTAAAAAAAAAAACCCCCCCTATTTGTATTCCCCCCCCCCCCCCCAAAAAAAAAAAACCCTTTTTTTTTTGGGGCCTTTTTGGGGGGGGCCCGGGGCCCCTTCTCCCAAAACCCCCAAAAAAATTTCCCCAAAAAGGGGGGAAAAAAAAATAGTTTTTTTTTCCCCCCGTTTTTTTTTTTTTTTAAAAAGTCGTAAAAACCCCAAAAAAGGTTTTTTTTTAAAAAACCCAAAAAACCCGAAAAAATCGGTTTTTCCCAAAGGGGGGGAAATTTGGGGGTTAAAAAATTTTTTTAATTTTTTTTTTTTTTTCCAAAAGGGGAAAAAATTTTTTAAAAAAAAAAAATGTTTTTTTTTTTTCCCCCAATTTTTTAAAATTTTTTTTTTTTTTTTTTTTGCCCTTTTTGGGGAAAATTTTTTTTAAAACAATTTTTTTTTTTTAAAAATTATTTATCCAAAAGGGGGGAAAAAAAACAGCCTTTTTTTTTGGGGGGGGGGCCTTTTTTTTTTCGGCCCTATTTTTTTGGGGTTTGGGAAAAAATTTTTTAAATTTTTCCCAAACAAAAAATTTTGGGTTTCCCCCCCCCCCTTTTAAAAAAAAATTTTTTTTTTTGGGGCCCCCTTTTTAAAACCCTTCCAAAAAAATTTTTCCCCAAAAATTTTTCCCCTTTTTTTTTTTAATCGGAAAAACTAATTGGGCCCCCTTTTTTTTTTTTTAAACTTTTAAATTTAAAATTTTTTTCCCCTCCTGTTTTTTTTTTTTTTTAAAGGGTCCCCCTTTAAAAACCGGGGTTTTTTTTAAAAAACCCCAAGGGTTTTTAAAAAAAAAAAATTTTTTATGGGGGGCCCCCTTTTAGCCGGCCCTTTTCCCTTTTTTTTTTTTTTTTTTTTTTTCCCCCCGGGTTTTTTCCCCGGGGGAATTTTAAAAAAAAAACCCAAAAATTTTTTTTTTTTCCCCCCCTTTTCCCCCACGCCAAAAAAAATTAAAAACCCCCAAAAAAAAAAAAGAAAAATTTTTTTTTCCCCAAAAAGGGGTTTTTTTTTTTTTTCATTGGGGCCCAGTTTTTTCCCCGCAAAAAAACCCCGGGGGGGGGCCCCCCCAAAAAACCCCCCTTTTTTGGGGGGGGTTTTTCAAACCCCCCCAAAGGCCCCCCCCTTTCCCCGGAAAATTTTAAAAGGGGCCCCCCCCCTTTTTTTAGCCCCTTTTTTTTTTTTTTTTTAAAAAACCTTTTTTTTTTTAAAAAACCCCCTC